>JAOEGS010003435.1:11427-48456 GCA_025447755.1 Corythornis vintsioides
TCTTGTTAAATTGCATTAAATTTCTCCCTGCCCAGCTCTCCAGTCTGTCCAGGTCTCTCTGGATGGCAGCACAGCCACTCCTCCCCATTGAATTGTTTACTGGGCTGTTTATGGCCAAAAGCTATATGAAAAATACTGTGATAAAGAGAATTTGACAAAGCAAAAGTGCTGGACAGCTGAACATTTCTACTGCACACTCAAGGCTAGAAAGGGAGAGAATCACCCCCTGTAAGGATACCGGCTCTCCTGTTGTGAAAATTTGTTTCTAAGGTGCACAATCAACTCATCCCTCATGCATCCTGCTGCACCAGACTTACTGTTTGGATGGAACATCTCGCACGTGAATCTCATCTTCGGAGGGCTTAGTGGGTAGTCCAGTGGAAAGCTCAGAATAGCAGGGAAAACCCCATACTCAAAACAGGTGTCTTCAGGACCCCTAGAAATAGACAGAAAGGTATTCACAAGAGTTTTAAACAGGTAATTCACCCAAATTCTTGTCTAGGGAGACACTGGAGGTTTGGGTTATATCATCTTTTCCAGAAAAAAAAGAGTTAATGCACTCTTACCTGACAAGTCAAACTTAAATCCAAATACGGGGTTTGCAAGGGAAGGGGGAAATCAAAGCTTGCACACTAAATTACTAGGAAAGTCACAACACTGCTTAATTAGCAGGGTGTGCCTGGATATAATTGGTCTATCTGGCTCCAAGGCACGTTCCAGGATTTGAGTGCCTGCATGTCAAGGAAAACCAGAGGCAGGTGTGGGACTCCTGTGCCTTTGAAGATGCTATTATGCTGCACAAGACAGAGATGTCAAATGCTGTAGCTCAAAAATAATTTATAAAACCTACAGAGATACAAACTGCCAGTATTGAGCATAACCACACAAACACCACTATCTGATGCAAAAAACACAGCAGTGTTTTGTAAAAATGAAAACACAGGTCTGGGACTATAACTGCTAGATGCAGGACAAGTTTCTTTCAGGTTTAAGGTGTTTAGTTTGCATTCCCTCAAGTGCACACGGAGAACAAGTGGCTTTATTGGGGTTCTTGTAGAAACATTTCCTTGTGTTCATCATCTAGTTCAAAGTGCAGTCAAGTTGAGAATATAAAGACAAATATTTTACTCTCCCTACATAAAATGCTTCTGGAAGGTGAGAAAAAAAAGATTATTACACATTATTTATTCAAACTTAATTAATCATCTGGAAGTTACAAATAATGTTACATCCATTATTGGAAAAATCATTAAAAAAGCTTTGTTACTGAGAAATTTAGCCAATTAAACCTTATGTATTTAATAAAAAGGTCTTCCAAGAGGCTTATACTGCCTGGGAAATAGGGTTTAGGAATATATTCATGATTCCTCCTCCTACATAGTTAATACCAGAAAGAACATAAAAGTTCAAGGACTCCTAAAAGTTAAGGCTGCAATTGGTAACCTACAGAAAATCGAGACCAGCAGAACCTAAAGCCCTAGAAGGCTCACTCTATTCACCTTTGAGATTCAAAATACTTGGCTGGTAGATAAACAGAAGAAAAAAAAAAAAAGTAATTTAAACCTGAATATTAACACTGACAGGTTAAGATTAAAGAAATGCATCAACATACTGCAAAAATGAAAGCTCAACCATTTTGTTCCCTTTCTGGCCTTTTCTCTAAATGTAGTCAGGATTCAATTCACATCTGAGAACAAACTGCATGCATTTTTTCATGAACATTTTAATTCCAGCTGCATTTTAAAGGCTTATTGTTGAACTTCTAAGAGTATGTACATACACACATTGAAAAGCTGGTGGGTGTCATGTTCTGTTTTGAGAGCAAACACACAGCCTTAAGGGCTCTTCTGTCAAACATGTTAACCCAAGATGCTCCACTTTAGGCCCTTTATTATGTGAGCAAAAGGCTTTTTTTTTTTTTTTTAGCCATTCAGTGCTGCCAGGATCAACTTCAAAGAATGTATTAAAGTTAATCCAAGATGGCATTTGCCACTACAAAAAACTCAGGAGGCTGCAACATTTAAACTCGACAGCATCACTTTCAGTTCAAAAAAGGCATTGGCAGGGCCAGAGAGGTAAAGAGCACAGAACCTTTTGAAATCTTTGCCGAGCAGGTGGTGCGATTGCAGAGTACCCCACATGCAAAGCCTTGATGCCTTATGCTGGGATCTCAAGCTAGTTATGAGTTTAGACTATCCAGTACTTGATTAGGGTTCCTCCAAGAAACACTCATCCCATGGAGCCAACAGGCCAGCTGCATTAAGCAACTCTTTAAGCAGGGAAAGCAAAGCACTGGCCATCACTAAGTGGGTGTACACAGAAGGCACTCATAGTGCATGGGCACATTGTGCCATAAACCTACTCTAAGATTCTTTCCAGTCTGCAAAGCAGGCAGCCTTTATATCTTTCTCTTCACATGATGCTATTCTACAGTCTTTCCTAAAGCACTGAGGAGTGGACATCAGTTCCCTTCTGGCCATTGTATGGCATTAAATGACTTACTAGAAAACAGACTGCTTAGTTGTGAGGGATGATAGGAACAACTCTTGATATTAAACATAGCATGGGAATAAGAACCTCTGAACTCCATGAGCTGGCTATTACATAGGCAAGGGAAAAAAAAAGGATGAAGGCCATCTGCCAAAATAGGAGGGAAAAGCACATTGACAATTAATTCTATAACTATAGCTTCATGTACATTTGTAAATGGCTTATTATTTGTAAAGAATGCTGGAATAAGACCAAAACTCAGTCATCAGATGCTGTAAAGGGGAATTCCATGCTAAACAAAACTCATAAGCCTAATTATAGATCTAATTACCTTTCTAGACAGGTTTTTGGTAAGTTGACTTCAATTTATAGTTTATTTTTCAAGCAATCTTTAGTTCTTAACAATTACGTGGGTTTGTGTCTTTCATGGATAAACTTTAATAGCAACATGCACTTGCATATGCCAACCAAACAGGGCAAAACTTGGTCTGGAAACATTAAATTAATGAGCTCACACAACACAAAGCAGCCTGTCGGACCTCACGCAGCGCTAAGGAACTGGGCGCCAGGATGGTAAAATCTCCTGACTTGCTGGGGCTATTTATCATCACAAATAAGTCACTATTGCAAAGATTAGGCTTTCTTAACTAGAACTCATCTACTGTTTGATACCTCATCAGAAGAGTGCATTTTACATCAAGCTTCAAATCTCGACTGTTCAAAAATATATTATCATATTGCAGTTTCAGTTCTGGACCTAGTATACTCACATGGGGAGTGTCAGAACTGTTCTACCATTCACACATGTCAATATGGCCTTAACACTTAGATGTTTAACATTTAGTCAGCACTGTTGCTGCAGGCAAGAACTCCAGAAATACAAATTATTACTATTTTAAAAGGCATTATTTTATCTCTGAACATAGCTCAGAGAACCTCAGTCTCTGTGGTATCAACCAGCCCACTTCTGAAGTGATAAATGGGTGATGTCTTTCACTGCTTAGTTGTTTTTTTTTTTCTTTTTCTTATTTATTTGCCATTACATCTGCTCTAGCTTTACATAAATTGGATCAAGGTAAAAAAAATAAGCATTCTGTTCTACTCTACTCATCATTATTAAACTATTTACTTAACTTTTCATTACATCTGTTTAAAAATTTGAAGCCAACTTTAATTGCCTCATCTACACTTCTTTCACTCCCATAATCTCACACAGCACATTTCAGATTACAAAACATTCAAGAACATTATCACAGATAAATATAAACAAGTCATTTAGCTTGATTTCCAAATATAAACACACAGTTCTACTAATAGAGTTTTGTAAAGAGATGAAAGTAACCAAACATGTTTAGGGTAAACATGTTTCTATTATACCACAGCTTCAGAATTTAGCAGATCTTAAAATATAATACTATTATGACACATGCTCAATACAGAAACCAAAATTAAAGCACCTCCACCTCTCACTTTGCGTTGACAAAGACCTGAAGCTCAATACTCAGCACTTTAAAGGGCTTTCAAGTCTGTAAGCATCTCAACTGTTCTTTAAGAATTTGTTATGGGAAATGCCAAAAGAAGTATTTTTTATGTAACAAAGTAGGTCTGTGCACCCCCCGTGAAAGCTCTACTCAACCACAAAATCTCTGCTACAAGAAAGTAGTGGCAGGCACAATTTCCTTCCACATTCCAAGAACTGCATTAAATGCTCTGAGATTTCTACACTCCAAGATTGCTTACTGCCTGAACTGAAACTTGGTACATTACAAAGTGCATGTTTAAGGAAAGTGGTAATTATCTCACTTCCAGAAAGTGTTAAAATGCTGCAGCCAAAATCTTTGGTGTCAGGCAACAAATTACCTATTTCCATGCTAAGTGCTCATTTTCAGGAGACAGAGTTACCAGAAGTACAACCAGTTCATCACAGGATATATTGCTGCCCATAAGCAGAGTTGTTTACCAACCCTTCATCACCAACCAGCAAACAAGCAGTGGTAATCCAAATCATATTTACCAAAGACCTGAAATAACTCAGAGGCTCATGCCTGCCATAAAGTAGGATCACCCACACAGCCAGCCTGTGTGGAATAGCTTGGTCTGCTTTTGTACAGGTTGTGTACTTGATCCCAAGAAATCTTGTTTTTCATCCCTAGACAACATGCTCCGAGAAACTGAGCTAAGAAAATGCTCCCACCCATGCCAGTCGAGAATCTTGTAAGTCAGCAGTGGTGGCTGCAGGGAACACCTGCCAAGAACACAGCAGCCACGCTGTGAGCAGGGCCACAGCCACCACCTGCTGCCCCAGTGTCCCCTACTACGCCCTAGCACTGGCTGAAGGAAAGGAACTCACCAACTCTTACTAGAGGAATCTCTAAATAGAGAGGCTGGATCTACCCTAACAGTAGACCATCAGCTTCATGACAGACATAGCAGTTTGGAGCTTCTTCATCTTTTATTTCTGTAGCATTTGTGTATATTATAGAATCATAGAACTATTTAGGTTGGAAAAGACCTTTAAAAGCAAAGAGTCCAATCACTAACCAAAGTCTATCAAGCCCACTGCTAAACCATGTCCCTAAGCACCACATCTACACAATCTTTAAACATGTCTAGGGATGGTGATTCAACCTCTTTCCTGGGCAGCCTATTCCAGGGTTTTACAACCCTTCCAGTTAAGAAATTTTTCCTAATATCCTGCCTAAACCTCCCCAGTGCAACTTGAGGCCATTTATCTTTCCAATTATTTGCTACATGAGAGAATGGACAACCTCACTACAGCCTCCTTTCAGGTAGTTATAGAGAGGAGGTCACCCCTGAGCCTTCTTTTCTCCAGGCTAATCAACACCAGTACCCTCAGCAACTCCTTGTAACACTTGTGCTCAAGATCCTTCACCAGCTTCATCGCCCTTCTTTGTACACAACCCAGAACCTCAATGTCTTTCTTATAGTGATGAACCCAAACCCAAACACAGTGTTCTAGGTATAGCTTTACCAACACCAAGTACAGGGGTATAATCACTTCCCCACTCCTGCTGGTCATGCTGTTTCTCATACAAGCCAGAATGTCCTTGGTCTTCTTAGCCACCTGGGCACACTGCTGGTTCATCTTCAGCTGGCTGTCAACCAACACCCCCAGGACCTTTTCTGCCAGGCAGCTTTCCAGCCACTCCTTCCCAGACCTGTAGCATTGCCTGGGGTTGTTGTGGCCCAAGTGCAGGACCCAGCCTTTGGCCCTGTTGAACCTCATCCCATCGGCCTCAACCCATTGTTCCAACCTGTCCAGATCCCTCTGTAGAGCCTCTCTACCTTTCAGATCAACATACCCACCTAACTTGGTGTTGGGTCTGCAAACATACTGAGGTTGCTCTTGATCCCTCATCCAGATCACTAATAAAGATATTAAACAGGAGTGGGCCCAATACTAGACCCTGTAGAACACTACTTGTGACCACCCACCAACTGGACTTAACCTCATCACCACTCTTTGTGCCCAGCTGCCCAGCCAGTTTTTCACTTAGCAAAGAGTAAGCCCATCTCTCCAAGCCACGAGCACCCAGTTTCTCCAGAAGGATGCTGTGGTAAATGGAGTCAGAGGCTTTACTGAAGCCCAGGTAGACAACATCCACTGCCTTTCCCTCCTCCACTAGGTGGGTCTTCTTGTCACAGAAGGTTAGACAAGCAGGACCTGCCTTCCACAAACACATGCTGATCAGGCCTGGTCATCCTGTATGTGCCACGTGATGGCACTGAAGATGATTTGCTCAATAGCCTTCCCTGGCACCGAGATCAGACTGACAGGTCTGTAGTTGTTGAACTCTTTTCTTCCTCTCCACTGTAGTTTTCAAACTCTATTTAGTAAAAATCAGCAGGTATTCCATGCATTCAAAGTTCCCAAAGAAGGGTAGAGCATGAGTAAGAAGAGAGTATAAGCAAGAAAGAAGATAATGTGTAAGAAGTTGCACGAGATTTTGACTTTTTATGGCAAATTGTCCTACAAACAACTGTACCTATCAGTTCAGGAGTGGAAGCTTAAGTTGCACCAAGGGAGGTGTAGATTAGCTATGAGGAAGAATTTCTCTACTGAACGGTTATCAGGTGTTGGAACAGCTTGCCCAGGGCAGCAGCTGAGTCCCCAACCCTGGAGGGATTTAAGAATCTTGTAGACACAGTGCTTAGGCATATGGCTTAGACAATGTCTTGTCAGTGCTAGGTTAATAATTGGACTAGGTGATCTGAAAGGTCTTTTCCAATCTAGTAAATTCTGTGATTCTGTGACACAGCTTGTAAATAGGTCTGTCACCACCCAAAACACAACAGGTGGCAAACAGAGCCAGTCACCAACAGATGACTTTTTGACACAGAACCACTGCACCCAACATCTTTACAATACCAGCAATTTCATTAAGTGTAAATAATTATTTTTTTTAAAGTTAAATACTCTCTCAGATTTACCCACTTCTGTTTTTCTAGAAAAAAATGGAATAATAAGTAAAATAATGTCACATATTGGTTTTTTTTCCTCTCCTACTAGAGATAATCTTTGTATTTTCCTCCACTTAAAACAGGAAAAAACCATGTCCTGTATTTGCAGTTGAGTAACATTCTCATGTTTTGTGTGATCTACAAGCAATTCACTGTTTCCTACAGTGTTTTCATATACAACATACATCCAAGGGACCTCAAATGAGGATTCCTGTCAAATTTGCAAGTTACACATGCTGAGTGTTGCTTATTATAATGACATCTGCACAACAAACAATCACTTAAGCCCCCAACACTGTCTCTGTCACACTGTTTGAATTCCAAATATAATACCCAGTTTGGGTCAGAAGAGAAATTCCCAGCCAAAGGCAGGCCAAGGTCAATGTAATGCAGAACTCATTTATTTTTTAATATATTCTTGTTCTTCTAGAAGCTAATCATGGCATGCAAGTGATAATTTTAGATACGAAACAATATTAACTCACATAATCAGAGCTTCCCATTCAAAAAAGTTCTCTTCATTCATGGGACCTATTAAGAAAAAAAACAGAACAGTGCTTAGTGCTACCTGTATGTCAGGCTACAAGTTCAGAGTGCAGAAACCCTGCTCAGCTCCTCACCTGCTACGATCCCATCAGGCGGGTTCAGGGTCAGCTCTGCAAAAACAAAGATACAAGAAAGGTTACCATAATCTGCAAGCTAGAGCATGCTGGCTAGCATTTATGCAGCCACAGCTTAGCACAGAGGCTCCATCAGCCTTGGAAAAAAGCCTGAGGAATCTTCTGGCCATGCTTTACTGGGCAGAACTCCACACCCAGAAGGCCCAGTACCTCACTGCTGACAACTGAACTTCATGCATTTTCCTAGACAGAACTATAGGGCATTTTGTGCTTTCTCAGGCTCCCAAAACTAGTCTTCCCAGGGGCAACAATTTAAAACTGAGAAGAAACTAAGAACACTCCACAAAGCACAGGAAACACTCTTCTCTTGGAGCACTGTGGTATCTGCAGGTAGAAACCCAACAGCCAAAGAGAAAATGGGCCAATTCAGACTTGACAGCACACCAATATAAAATCCAAAATGTCAAGAGAAGTTGGAGAAGTAAAAGCAAGAGAGATTTGACAAGTGGCTCTGCTCCCTGAATTCAATTAGACCCCCCCCATGTGGCCTGGAAAATGCAAGTGAAAAAACCAGCAGCAATAAGGTAGCCACAACTGCACTCAGCAAGTTTGGATCCATCAACCCTCACTTTCTGTAGACACCTGGTGCAATTCCCAATTAATACAGTAACTTTCAGTATCAGTACCTCATTTCAAGCCTGATGAAGCCCAGCACTCTTTGCACTGATAAAATAACAACCAGTTTTTCTACTGTCCAGTGCAATGACCATCAACTTCCAGTTTCTGAAGTCCTGCAGGAAGGCAGCAGCTGGTGAGGCAACGTGTATGTGCAACCAGTGGACCTGCAGTCCCTGCAAGGCTGAACATCAGCCACATACTCTGAGTGATGAAAGGTGGCCAGTAGGACCCATGACAGGAGGCAACACTCCAAGGGTGTCAGGCCAAAGGAGGTGTTAGTAATCAGGGCAACTTCAGGGCTGTGAGCTGATTACCTAGAACAGTTTCCTTACCAAAGGCCTGTGGACTACCAGTGGTCTGTAACACACAAAATGCAGCTGCAGGAAACTCTACATGCATTTCCACACACACAAAACCAAGCAGGAATGATGACCCAAGGAATATGGGAAGCCATAAAAAAAAAGCCAAAAAATCTGATAAATGAGATGCTTGACCTAATTTCTCTTAGGCTCTATGTGAAAACTGTGGGTAGTGCTGTACAAAACAGCACATTGACTTTTGTCTTAAAACAGCTAAATTACTGTTGGATTCAAAACCGTGCTGAGATACTCCAACAGGAAAGACAATGAAACTTCTCTGTTCATGCAGATTGACATTAATTTTGGCACAGACCTCTCCAACTGAACTTCAAAAGCACAGCAGCAGATTGAAACTCAGTGTTAACAGTTTCCCATTATGTCCTGAAGTTAAGGAGCAGGTTTTTCCAGTTTGGTAGTGGGTCTCAAACAGCTTTTCTTGTTGATGTTTTTAAAAAGAAAGAGGGAAACAACAAACACATGAATCCTGGAATCACTTTGCTCCATCTTGTGGCTCTCTCTAAGAAGAAAATTCCAATAATATTTCCCATTATGTCCTTTGAGAAGCCAGGTAGTCTTTGTGAATGCCTGGTGGCAGCAACTGCATGCTCCATGCAGTGGGCAGCCACGATGAGGTGTGCCATGCCCTACAGCTCTCCGCCCTGAAGGCAAACCAGGGTGATGGACAGCAAGAGCCCTGCTAAACAAAAGGTCTTTATGAGGATGGAGGTGCAGTTCTCCACCTTGCTCAGCTCTCCTCTCAGATATAGTCAAAAGAGGCTTCCATCCTCAAGGATCAGAAAAAAATGGTAACTGGGCAGTGCAGGGGTATGTGAGCAGCCGCTACTATAGCTGGTCATTGAGGAAGGAAAAACCCCTTTCCTACATGGATGGTCACATCCTATCCTGTGATTTCTCTAGAGCCTTCAAAGGGAAACTAGAAGCAGTTTTCAGGGGCTACACAAAGTGAATTGCCAGTACCTGATATAGCATCAGCTGTTTCAATCTTACCAGAGCCTTTCAAAACAGGGTCACTTTAATAGAATGTCAAGGGTGATTTGCAAAAACCGAGTGATCAAAGCACCTGAATTAAACTTTCACTGCAAAACAACCTTGACAAGTCATCTAGGTCACAGTCTACCACCCCACTTTCCTCTGCCACATTGTCCCTCACCAGTATGCCTCCCAAGTAAGCTTCATGGCACAACATGAGCTCATCAGCAGATAAAATAGCAGCAGCAGCCCACACTCTGCACTCCACTGCACCCAGCCTGGGGGTAACTTCTGGCTTGCCTGAGTTTGGTCTCCTGGCCTGCAAAACCCTGCCTCCCAAGCTGAGCCCTCTGCCTGTGCTAAATGTGGACAACATCCAACACAAGGCATTGTGGGAAACTCAGATCCTGAAGCTAGATCAGCTGCTTGAGGGAGGCAGTCTGCACAAACTGAGAGCCACAGTGTTACCCTAGAAAACCACACAGAGAAGAGTTACCTAATATGCTCCTGTAACATTAAGTCAAATTATTTTGATGCTATTTACCATATATTATGATTTACTTTTTCCTACAGAATTCATTCATACAAGACAGTCTAGTAAGATCTTGCAGACTAAGGGGATTTATGTCAGAAGACAGGTGAAAGCAAAGTCAAGTCTTTTTGCAGCTGCTTTCTAGGTCAGTGCTTCCGGATTGCAATAGAAATCCGGAGGTTTCTAGGACACACCATCAGCACACGCTTCACCCACACAACCACATCAGCAGGGCTTACTCCGTTCCGTGGTGAGGCGGCAAAGATCACCCCTTGCCACCACCTGCAAGTCACAGCCCACACAGATTTTTAAACAAACAAACAAGTCTTGTGTCATTGATCACTAAATTCTAGTCTAAATGCTGCTCTTAACGGCGGTGATTCCGCTAAGGTCTTGACAAGCACCACTAATTACCTTTGAGGTAACAAAACTACAACAGAGCTGCATTTGGTTCCACCTGGAAAATTTAACCGGAAAAAAAAAAAAAAAAAAGAAAAGAATTGGCCACTTGACCAGGATTCCTAGACCTCCCCCACAACTAAGCTCCCAGCGGCACGGAATCCCAGACGTGCCACCAGAGCACAAACCGCCCCTCGGGTCCCAGCCGAAACAGCCGGGGCTCCCGGAGAGGGTTCGCTGTGCCAGGTGGTTTCCTGCCCAGACCAGCAGCGGCGGGAGGTGGTGCCGCCCGTGACTCTCCTCTGACACAGTCATAGTTGGCTGGGAAACTGTAGCCAACGGAGCTCCGGGAGGTGCGTGAAGTAGGAGGGGAGGTGAAGGTCCGCGGCCTGCCCCGCCGCCGTCACCGCCTCTCCCCAGCTCACAACCTCCGGCCCTCCGGGCCTTCAACGATCCCGTGAAGAGGGAAGGGGGACGGGGGGGAGAAAAGATCAAGGAGCGCCCGGCCCCACCACATCCCCGACTCACGCTTGTACTCGGCCATCAGCCGCTTGAGCGCCGTCCCCGCCATGGTGCGGCCTCCGCCGCCGCTTCCGGGAGAGGAAGAGCCGCTCTGCCCCTCCCGCTCTATGGTGCGGCGCGCAGGCCTCCTAGCGCCGGGACCGCGCATGCGTAAGCCAGAGCCCGCCGCACTCAGGGCCGAGCAGCCCCCGCCGTGGTGCTACCGGCGGCCCCTCCTGGGAAAGGAGCCCGGGGAAGAGGAACCCGGAGGGGGAAACGTCAGCTGCTCTGGGGGGCAGGGAGCAGCAGCCTCCCGCCCAGGGAGGGTGGGTTGTGCTGTTAACGGATGGCTGCAGCACAGACCCCGGGGAGTCGCTCTGGGCCAACACTTCTCACACCCCGGGAGTCTCCCTCGTAGACCAGCACCTTCCCCAGGAAAGAACCGGCAACGCCAGGCGAGGGGAGCACAGCCGTAGTAAGCACAAGGCAGGAGACAGAGTACCAAACTATATTTACTGTATACAATAGTAAACAACAACAAATAAATGTACAAATTGGTGAATAAACAATGAGATCTAGGGAAGAATGGAGAGAGAGAGAGAAAAAAAAAAAACCAAAAAAAAAAAACAAAAAAAAAAACCTTTCCATCAAGATTTCCAGAAAGCAGGAGATGATCCAACATGGCCAAATGGCCCGGTAAATATAACAGGCAGATAATGCCACAGAGCAGCAGCGGACAACCTACTGTGGGACAACAGCATGTCCTTTGCAAAAATCATCCAAACAGACTCCACCCTCTGCATCGAGCTCAGACCCAGCACAAACACATTTAAAATTTATTAAGTTTTGGGAAGCAGTAGAGCAGATTATTATCATTTGAACACAGGTACACTCACACATCTGTGTCCTCCCTTGCTCACCAGGTTTCAGACAGCTCTTCTGCACGTATAGCTTGGCGACATTAAAAGGCGCTTTTTTTCCTCATTTATCAAGTTTATCTACCAAAAACAAGTATTAAAAAGAAACCTGAGGCCACAGTATACACTTCGAGTATCCATTGAGAAATAAAGAGATGGACTATAGGGAGCAGGAGAAAGGTGACAGATTGTGCTCAACACTCAGCAAACAGCTGAAGTTGCAGTGACTGGTTTCTGTCCCTAAGCTTGCACAACAGAAAATACCACTGTTCTATCGTGAGTGTTAGTTTTTGGACCAGCTGCTCTGCTAACTCCAGTTCTGACAATAATTCATGAAAAAAACCCAACTCATTTCTACATTAGAAAAGTGTATTTCAGACAACTTTATCATTATATGACAAAGCACATGTAAATCTGCAATATTTTAAACTCCAAGCCTGTACTAGGCATTGTAGCTGCATGTACCAGCCTTGGGTGACAGGCCTAATGCTTCTGCAGTAACTGTGCTTGCAACACCCCCTAAAAACATGAAATCACCATCTCTTTTCTTTCTCTTAGGCAATCTTAAAAGGAAACTTTCACACTCACAACTGGCATGAAAATATTCTGAATTATTTACATTATTAGAATTAAACAGAGAGGCGAGACCAACAGGAGCCAGGAATGAACACTCCATGTCCTAACACATGGAAGAATATTTAGGCCACAGGTTTAAAAAAAAAAAAAAAAAAAAAAAAAAGACAAAAGCAGAGAGACAATTCATAATACTTAATCTGAACTTAAATCAAATTGGCCCAATTTAAGATCTAGATTAATCCCTGCAGGTACTGTTTTGACTTGCACACGCAGAACGTCAAAGACAACAAACGATTTTCGTAAATGTCCTCTAAAGTTTAGAAGAATCCTGCGTGATTGGCATGTTCATTTGCTTTCTATTTATTAGCAATTCCAAAGACAGTTGAGAGAGTGAAGTATGATGAGGATCCGTAAACTCCTCTTCTCAAAAGGATGTCATGTCCTGACACACTCCTCCTGTCTGCTGTTGGAACACATCAATAGTGTCTTCATCTTCCATCTCCAGCTGTTAGAGTAACATGGAAAATACAAGACTTGAAATAAACAACCTAATGGTTACAATGCTCTCTACTCCTCCTCTCTACCAGTAATAGGGCATTTAAGGTGCAATTGATTAATGCATTAAACTCTTTCCATCAGGCACACCAACATCTCCCCTCCAGCTAGAGTATCACCACCACCAAAATGGGTTTCACAGGCACTCTTGTCAGTCAGACCAAACTCAGCAGTTTAGCATCTTCCACAACAAATCCCCTCAGCCAACCATCTCTTCTGTTCCTTGACTCAGGCCCACACAAGACATTTTCCTTGTAAAAATGTGAAAATATTCAAAGGTGAGGGGGGAGGGTGAAGTCCCACCCTAAACATATTCATTTGGAATGTACTAAATTTACAGTATTTCAGATTCATTTGGATTTTAAACCCCTTTGATGTGCATGCAGACATAAAAATATTTATACAGCAATTTGCATTAAGTATTTTTCATACCTGTGCTGGTGTGTCTGTTTCACTAATTGGTTGTCCATCAAATCTGAATCTAATCTGCCTCATTGACAAGCCCTGAAAGTTTAAAGTATTAATATGAGAAACGACACTTTTGTTTCTGAATCCAAACAAAACATTCACAGAGTTACTGTCAGAACAAATATTATCAAAATTAAGAATCAAAATATTTAACCAGACAGGAAGCCTAATGTATCTATCCAAATTCAGGAGGTGAAGCTGTTCGAGTGACATCCTGCTGCACTGGTGTCACAGCAAGGACGCTACATGGAACCACAGATGTATGTTTGGCATCTGGTTCTGATCCTACTCTGCCAAGCTCAAATATCAAAAGTTTATTTACGAAAGTAATTTAAGAGATCACTCGATATACCATTCTCTAAAGCCTCAGAGGGCATGTCAGGAATGAGCAGCAATTGTTTCTCACATAATCAGAAGTAACAGTAGATTAAATTGAAAAGGAAAACACTTAAAAGCCAAAACCCCATTTTTGTGTAACTAGCTATCAGCACTGACTACCCATTGTTAGGACAAGTTTTCAACTTGTGCCAGGGATCTGCTCCCAGATTTATTTTTTTTCTAATCTTACACTGAAAAAAGAAACTATGAAAGGGACTGTTTGAAGAACAAAGAACTTGCAGGGCCTTGATGACTTTTACTTGCAAGGTTTATTAGAAATAAGCTAGCGTTTCACGTTAGTAAGTTAACATTCTCTTAAAACCTGAGCTGAGTTGCAAGTGAATCCTGTTTTGACAGCATTTCATAACACAAGACAGTTTATTCCCTTCCTCGGGGATCAAGGTCTTTGCTTTGCCCTTTAAAATCCTTTGAAACCCTTGCATGACTCACACTTCCAGTCAGTGCCCCACAAATGCCAAAACTGCCCACTCCTCTAGAGGTGAGGGGAAATGTTGGCTAACAAAGCCCACCTCTGCTTCCAAGGGCCATTCAACATCCCCACCCCCTGCTCTGTGTCACCTGATTACAGCACAGAAGCACAGACACCCAGGGCTGCAGACTCAGGAACTGGGCTGGGGGGTAAGCCCCTCTCTGCTCAGCATGGCACCAATGAACAGCCTCTGCCATAGAGCAGCCAGCTGCCACCTGTGGAGAGCAGCAGCATGAACTGCACATCTGGCAACAGAAGAGACACATGAGGGAAGGAGGAAAAAACGAGGAAAGACACAGCATAGGAAAATTTGCTTTGTAATGTTTTACAAACAGACAACACACTCCATATAAAGTTGTTGATAAAGTTTTCAGAGATGACAGGACTGAGGGTTATGAGGCTACAAATTCAGAGTGAATTGGTCTACAGAGCCAGGATCTGAACTTGAGAAATTTTTCTAACACTTACACAGAACATTTTTAGAGCTCTGCAAGCACCTAGTGTGGAAGAGGGATTTTTCATTAACTGAAAAGAAAATCTCTTTAATGATGAAGAGTCTACAGCATCCCGAGTCCTCACTCTCCTGCATGGCTGAGCACACGCACCCTGGATGCCCTGGTACTTGCCATGTCCCAGCAGAGTTCCCACCCTGCCTAAGCAGCGCGGTCTAGCCGCACAGGGCTGCCTACCTGCCGCTCGCAGTAGGCCTTCATCAGCTTGCTCAGCGGGGTGTGCCGCTTGATTTTGAACTGCACCACGGAGCCGTCCTGCCCCGCTACTTTCAGGTTGATGTGATCGTTCTCCGTTTTCACACCTTCCTGGATGAAACACGGCAAGAAGCAGAGGGCTCAGACCCCGGCCAGGCAAGCCACTCTCCGGAGAAGCCCGGCTGCACCGTCCCTCGGCCAGCAACCCGGCCTCGCGGGTAGCAGCCCCGCCACCGCCATCCTCAAGGCGGGGTGGAAGGCACGTTCCGGCCGGACACCGGACGCCACTCGCTGCAGCCCGCAGAGGACTGGCGGTCTTCCCCCAGTCGGCGGAGGTCCGACTCTGCGCGGCCCCCCCCCCCCCCGCCCTCTTGGCCGCCGCACGCCGCGGGGCGGGGCCCCACCGGCAGCCCTACCCCATGGTTAGGCGGAGAGGCCTCCCCCTCCCTCCCCGAGCCTCGCAACGCCGCGAATGTCCCGGCCCCGCCACGCCTCACCTTAGGCTTCTCCTCCGACATGGCGGCGGGAACGAGATGCGGGAGTGAGGAGGGGACAGCGCGCGCGCTGAGGGAGCGGCCCGCGCGCTCAGCTCCCGCCGCCTGCCGCCCACAAGAGCGCGCGCCTCGGCCCTGCCCACGCCCTGCAGCCGCGCCAGCCGCCCCGCGCTCTCATTGGCCGACCCGCTCCGGTCACGTGGGGTTGGCCATCGGCGGCCGGGGCGGGGAAGGCGACCGCGCGCGCACCTCCCTAGGAAGCTCTGGGAACTGCGTCACGGGCAGCCGGAAGCGCCGCCGGCAGAGGGGCGGGGCCGAGGGGCCGGAGACGGGGGGCGGGGTCAAGAGCAGCCGGGTCCCCGCCGAGCCTCATGAGGTCGCTCTGCACCCGCTCGCTTGCGTGGTCTTCGCCGTGCCTACAGCGGCCCGGGAGCCGCGAGCGCCTGGCCTGTCCACGGGGTACCCGCCCGCGGGGTGCCCTCCCGGCCACTCCTGCCGTGCTTTCGGCAGCGGGGCCTGCGGCCTTCCCGCAGTGGAGCATAGACCGGCTGGTAGCCGAGCAGCTGGGAGGGCCGGAGCTTAGCGGTGCTAGACAGAGCAAACCCTGCCAGAGAGGAGCGGGCTGGGCTCTGGGCTTCCTGAAGAAGAGACTCCCAAAAAGGAGGCACGTCCCGGCTGGGGGGGGGGTCTCTTCTTCCACAGACAGCTGCCCTTTGACAGGCAGTTGTGCCGGGGCTGCCTCTACCAGCCCGGAGAGCCTACACAATGGCATCACAGTCCTCTGCAGCATAGGGTGTGTGGGACCACGAGAGGAGGGTCTCCCCCAATCCTCCGTGGCATCCTTTTTCCTCACCCTGGCCCTCAGGAGAGCAGACACTGGCCCCTTTGGAGATCTACTCGGAAGAGGCACAGGGGACTCCACTCTTCCCCTTCCAGGGGTGCATCTGTTCAGCAGCAAGCAATCCAGCATGTAAGAAACCAGGTGTGGCCTCTCTCAGCATCCTTGGCAATTTTATTTCAGTGCCACCCCAGGGCAAATGGCTGCACATCTCAGAAGCAGAGCCCAGGGAGGTGGTGCAGGTGGTCCTTAGAGCCCACCTCTTCCTCCAAGACTCTCCATAACCATCATTGGTATTTGCTGGTCCCCAGCAGGCAACAGAGCTGACTGCCCAGACAGGTTCTGGACACACTGGCATGGTGAGGGCTGCACTCCCCACAGTCAGCACAGAATCTCTGGTGCTGGGGGACCACAGCCCTGTGTAGGGATGGAAGTGGCTGTAGTGACGGCCTCCCCAGCACAGTCATCCTCCACTTGTTGGCAGGAGGCCCACACTCACAGCTCAATCATTATCCAAAGATTTAATCTTACTCAGTGCATTGGCTGTTTTTCCATCTTTCCTATTACACAGCAGAAGGGCTGTATACTGGCCTGGGAATCAGCTCTGGTAGCTTTAGCCTTTCTGTGCAGGGCTGTTCCATAATCAAAGCATCCTGTATGTGCAATTGTCCTGCGGCTCAAAGCCAAGTTCCCCTAAAATTCACACTAACAGGAACCCAGTTTACAGACTATGTGCTTATTCAGCGTTGGCAAAGTCATTCTCTTTGTTCCTACCATCTGAGGCTAAGCATCTCCTGGCAGCAGCTAGATTCAGCAGCAGGCTAGATTCAAAGTCACCTGCATGCTTTGTATTTCTTACTGTATTGGCAAAAGCCAGGAGGTTCTGGCAGCCAGCATACAGCTCAGGAAGCACCAAAGGGTTCACAGCTGGTTTAGCTTCAGAAGTTCAGCTCAAGTAGTTTGTGTCCAAAGGCTGTAAGTCTGGCAATGCAAATGAAGCATTTTATGCACACCCACAGAAACACTCCCATCTGCATCCCAGAGTGAGTCACACCACCTGGCAGAAGACAGTAGCTTTTCTTAGAACTAAAGGTACAAACCGGCAAGGTAGATATATTGCTTGCATCCAAGGCTCCTTCATATTGTAAAGGCAGTTCTGGTCAAATATATGACCACCTAAAGTCAGCCAGCACACTGGCTCTCTCACCCCTGGGTGCCTTAAGCAGGTAGCACAGCACAGGGTTTAATCTGTGCCTAATGCCGCCAGGAGTCCCTAGACTACCCATTTAGACACAGGCCAAGTTCTTGTAGAAAGACCTATCTCCTTTCTTAGCAGCAGTCTTCCTTTTAAGCCCAGCAAGAGTTCAAGGCAGGCTTGCTTCTGCCTCTCTCAGCTACTCCATCAGGGCCTGATGAGCCAGCACCATGTAACAGTTACATCAGACATCAAAACCAACCCATACCTAGTGTGGAAACAGAATTAAACTCTTTCAGACTAGGATAGTAATCAAATAGTTTAATATATAGTCAACATAATCTAAATGCATCTGAGTCCTACAGTACTGCAATCAGCCATGGCCATCAAGCCCAGGAAAACACCTTTCTAGAAAGGCACAGAATGGGAGGAGTTTCATTTCCTCAGATTAGTTGCATGTGAGAACATACACAAGGGACCTTCCTCCTGCAGGGTCTAGATCGCCATAAACGTGTGCTTTTTGAAAGGAATGATAATGTGTTGGGATAAATACAGGCACCTGGGGTAACAGCCAAGACCTCCTGCTCACCAATGAGTCAAGAAAATCTCACTGGCTTTTGCCTCTACAAAAAAAAAAAAAAACAACAACAAAAAATCAAAACAAACAAAAAAACAAACCAAACCAAACCAATAGGCAGCAGGGAGAAAGAAAGGCCAGAGGAGTCTGGTTCTGTGTATGTGAAGGGTCTTTAGTGAGGCAACAGCAAGAAAGATGCAAAAGCTTGCTTTTACCCTTGGCCAAGGACTGTTATTTGCATTGCTTTGGACTTTGTTACCACCTCCAGGGTGAGTGAGAAGAAACATGTCATCCTCCAGTTCTGCTACTATATTTTTCTGCACTAGCAGAGCAAGAGCAAAGCTCTGCAGCAAACTGAGCATCTGGGGATGAACTGTGGGGACAATGGTGTCACAGAGCATTTGGCTCATCTTCTGTGGCATCTGAAGAGGAAAGTGGCACTGCAGTGGTCTCCTCATGGCAGGAGAAGCAGTCCTGCAGTTCTTTTGGAAAGCACTGTTCACTGGGGTGGGCAGGTATGGAGATGCTAATTCTCAAATTTGGCATAAGGGTTCTCTTCCTTGAAAAGACCTAGAAGAGAACAAAGATTCATTCAGCAGCTGCCATGTCAGTCACAGCCAGAAAGATACCTAGTTCTTGGTAGCAACTATTTGTCATCTGTGCTTCATAAAATCATAAAGGTCTTTCCAAGCAGAACAAATCTAAGACCATCAAGTCCAACTTTTAACCAGGTCCCTAAGCACCACATCTATATATCTTTTAAATATATCTAGAGATGGGGAATCCACCCTGGATTGTGGTGAGCACATGCACCAGATCCCTCAGCACCCGTGGGTGGATCCCATCTGGCTCCAGACTTGTGTGTGTCTGAGTGGTCTAGCTGGTCACTGATCATTTCCTCTTGGATTATCCCCAACCCTGTCATCCAGCTAAGGAGGCTGGGCATCCAGGGAACAACTGGTCTTACTATTACAGACAAAGTTGTTATTCGGTACCTCAGCCTTTTCCTCATCCTTGGTCACTGTAATGGAGAGAGCCATTATGAAGCATGACCTAAAGGTGCTTCTCCCACTAAGAGCTCCTTCAGGCACAGCTTTGCCTTCTCTTTCTCCCCCAGAAGAGCCAGCGCAGCCAGAGGCCTCTGCATATACTACCCACCCAACCTGGACCTGCAATGGACAGGAGCTCAAGACAGAGGAAGAGTTTCCAGCTATCCTGGCAGTGCTCCACAAAGCCAGAGACCACAACATTCAGTGTGCATGAGCCTGACTGCTCCATGGCCACTCTGGGAAAGCCCCCAGCAGGCTCAATGGGTAGGCAGGAGGCACCTGAAGGGCAGTCCAGCCCCAGGAGGGAGGCTGTGCTCTCCCAACACTGAGGGACTGAGCCAGCTCCTAAGAAACCAATGCCATCACAGAGGACTAGCTTTGAGATGGGATTGGTGCTCACATTGTGCTCCTGCAGCTGTAGGCTCCCAAGGCTCCCACCTGGCCCTTCCAGCCCAGGCTGCTGGCTCCTGCACTACTAGCATTACAGCTGCTGCTGTGTCTACCAGCCTCTGTGTCGCCTTTCCAGTGAAGCCCCAGCAGCTTCTCCCATGTGGTGAGTTTGGAGGACGTTAAGTCCAAGGGAGCATTAAACATTCCCTCTTCCCTGCCACAAGGGGGCAGCAGTTGTTTGGGATCACTTGCCAGGAACCAAGCATCTCTACAATTGCTCCCAGAGGGCAATTCACTGAGCCAGCGGGAGCAAAGACTGTGTTCTCCCTGCTGCCCAGGTCTCCTCTGCAGCTATAACCGCAGCAAGGAACACACTTACTGAGGCTGCTTGAGCTAAAGCTTAGTTTAAATCACCCACATCAGCACTGTACCGTATTTTCTTCGGATTTCATCATGCCGTGATTTCATCTCTGCTCTCCTGCAGTAAACCAGCAGAAAAAACACAATTCAGTGACTGGCAATACAAAAACAAGTAAGAGGAGATACAGCTCCTTGCTTCTTCTCAACTTAAGGAGCTCCAGGCTGCCAGGTTTTCTCAGCCCCACACCACCCACCTCCTGGAGGCAGTGGGAATCACCAGAGCCCACATGTATCAGCAGCCCTCAAGAAGTCAGATACACAACACACTTGTGATGCTGTATCCATGAGTCACCCCAGAAAGACGTTGCTCATGAGGTTTATGTTTGAGCTAGCAAACTACTAGTCAGCTAGCAGCTACTGACTGCATGTGTCAAGCCCCACATACCTCCTGGCACAGCATTTGATAGCCAGACAGAAGCCAAATTGTTTTGTGGCCTAAGGCCTGGCTCACTCACAGGGAAGCAGGGGCTGTGGGACAATCTCACCTCTCCTCCTGCCGAACCCGTCTCTTCTCCCGCTCCCTGGCCGCTCTCTCGTCATCCTTGTCTGGCCTGACAGACAGAAGCGCCTGTTAGTGGTGCTCTGCATTCAGTTCTAGAACAGCACATGGTTGCATCCGAGCTACTTTAACAGGGAACCCTTTTAATACTTGCTTTTTGCTCTTTTTCTTACAACAGCAGCAGCAGCAGACCCCCAACATGATAAGGATTGTTCCTCCCACCACAGACATCGCAATGATCAGGGCTTCGAAGTTCACTAAAGGATATGACAAAACACATTTAGTACACAAATACATAGCTGCCTGAAGTTAGAGTATCTAAAGGCATACAGCTACTGTCACCAGAATCTTCAGTCACTGGGCTGCAACACACATACCAACCAGGGAAAGCAAGAGGGATAGTGTTATCTATAGGTATACCAAACTTTGACACCAGCACATACACATCATCTGAGTATATGCAGCTGTTAAGTATAGTGCTCAGTCACTGGTTGTGAAGAACAGCAAGAACAAATGCATTCAGGTCAAATTCCTCCAGCAGAAGTGGGAGCAATGCTGTCTTAATCACTAATCCAGGTGATCAGTAAGCCATCAAGGGCTAAAAAACAAACAAAAACACACAAAAAAACCCCAAAAAACAACAAAAAGAACCAACCAAAACCAAACCAAAAAAGCCCCACAACAACAAAACCACAAAACAACAACAAAACAAACCCAGAGGCTTCAGTGCTGGAGAGAAACCTCCATCAGAGGCCACAGCTTGGCACTGGAGTTACTGCCCACAGGAGCAAGCTTCAGAAATCATCCAAAGTTGAAATGCAAGTGGACTGGAGGCACTTAAGTGTGTCTGTAGTCCTTTGACAAGAAACAAGACCAGAGAAGATCCACTGGGATTTTTTTAATGCCTTGGGGCCAGCTATGCTGCTGAAGCAGCTGAAAGCAGAGGGCTGCTTCATGCTCCACCCCCATCTCCCCAGGGCTAGGGGATCTGGTCACCCATCACAGTACAAAACACATTGTAACGTGGTGGTGAAGCAGTGCTTTGAGCCTTGGTCCCTGGGAGGCAGTCATCCTAAGGAGCTGCTGCCATAGCACCAGTAGAGACACCAGCCAAAACAGACACATCTAGATATCACCTGAAATCCTTTGCAAGGTGGTTTTCTTCCAAGTGTGACTCAGAATGTTCAGAGACTTGCATCTGTGGAAATATTTGTTTAGGAGCCACTTCACACCCAGCAGCCAAGTTTCAGAAATCCTACCGCACCTGAGCCTCCTCAGAGCACCCCCTTTTCTCCATACAGCTCAGATAGACACCAGCTTGCAGACACTTGCATTTGTCCCCACATGGGCTCATGCAGACTGTAGGAGACTGAAGGCCCATGCTCCCAGTAAAGCTTTGACAAAGACTGTATTTGAGACCTAACTGTCCATAGCACTGTCTTGCCTTGAGACAATATGAAGCTTTAGCTGCCTGCACTGTAACAGACCCACAGTATCACAGAGGGGAAAGAAAAAAAGCCAAGGATCAGAAGTCAGCCCAGACAGGCTCTTCAGCTCAAAAGAGAGTTTTTCCACCAGATCACATCTGTATTTGTGTTTATGAAATCTTGGCTTCAGGATTACCCTGGGGTTCAGAAATACCCCTTCCCAGAGAGGTCCATGGCAAAGCACTGGGCACTCCTCCACCTGATTATAAAAGCTTAAATCACACACAAAAAAATGCAGACTCATTTAAGAGCTAATCTCCCACAGGGCTAATCTCCTCTAAATCAAGTTTTACAAGTGCAGGAATGTGTTCTTATATAATGAAATAGTAGTTCTCAAAGATGAGACTCTTTCTCCACAAGTTTGAGTTTTAACTCTCTGATGGGTAAAGAGAGCTCAGCTTCAATCACAATAGATGACAGGCAACCACAATTCAACTCCAACTTCCCCATCAAAGGAACAGGTGAGAGAAGCCAAGCCTCAACTTTCTTCCTAGCTGCCCAAGCCCCCAAAAGCCAAGTCCTTGTCAGAACATGAGCATGTACCAAGCTTAGTCTAGACAAGACACTAATTTATCCAGAAACCCAATTGGGAAACAGAACACCAAGAAGGAAAGACAGCCAACAGTCTGTGAGTACCCTCATTAGTTTCTCGACAGACTACCTGCAGCAGCTTTACACCCTCCTCTCCTGGTGGCTCCAACCCTCAACATCAGTATTTGGTTGGGTTTGGTGAAACTGGTTCCAGAAAAACTGGTTCTAGCTATGTCAACTGTGAGATCTGACTAAAGTTTAGGTTTGCAGCTCTGCAGTGACCTGGCTGCAGGCAGTGAATTACAGTACAGCCTATGTAAAGCTAGCTTTGCAAAAAGGGTATTTTCTCAGGTGGGTAAGAGCTGAGCAGGACCACAACATGCACACTAGAAGCACCACATCCACCACTAGAAGGACAGGCCTCCAGAGAAGTCATCTCACTTCTCGTTCTAAAAGCCCCCATGAATTTTACAAGCTTTTCTGGGACAGCAGCCATACGCTGAAGGTAAAAAAACCCACAGGAGCCATGCAAGGAACGATGCCCAGAGAGCATAGGAAACAGCTGCCAGAGTTGGACACTGCTGCACACACTTGGAGCACCAGGAAGGACTGCAGGGGCAGCTGCCCACAGAGCAAGTTCAACTCTTTTTCCTAGGTGCTTGTCCTGTTTGGAAGCTTCCATCACACCAAAGCACGAGGAACTTATGAAGTAGCTAAAGCCTCACAAGTCTTTGCCAGAAGGGTCTGCTTTCTCACCCACACTTCAGGAAGTGTGGAGAACCCTGACTGACTCCAAGCTGTCACTGTCACACCAGCAGCAAGAAAGGAAGGCAAGGGAAACCTCCCATTACCACTAGCACCAGCTGTGCTCATTTAGCAGCAAGCACCAAAGGCAGGCATTGCTTGAGCACGATCAGTCTACTTACCCCAGCAGACTCCCCAGCGTGAAGATCGCAGCTCACAGAGGTTAGCTGGAGGGAGAACTCTCTGGACAGGGTATTCCATGCACCTTCCATTGCTGGCACACCACAGGCACTGAGACATGGGAAAGAGGTAGCACAGTTTTGCTGGTGTGCAGCAGTGCTGCCAATGAATCACACTGCTTTGTTAGATGCAGCAACAGGGCCGCTGCTACCTGCTCCAAAAGACTAGGTACCCCAAATAGCAACAGGATGCTCCCCTTCTCCTGGCTTGCATGATGATAGCAATCACAAAATATTTTATATTTGCGCCACACAGCATTTGTGGGACAAGAAAACCTTTGAGACAAGCCACTCATCACAGAGCTGATGAACAGAAGAGGTTTGTGGGTGCCCTCATTAGTTTCTCTGACAGACTACCTGCAGCAGCTTTACACCCTCCTCTCCTGGTGGCTCCAACCCTCAACACCAGTATTTGGTTGGGTTTGGTCAAACTGGTTCCAGAAAAACTGGTTCTAGCTATGTCAACTGTGAGATCTGACTCAAGTTTAAGTTTGCTGATATCAGAGATAAGGCAGCAGAGGCTGGTAGGACACAAGTATGCATCCCACATCCACCCAGTGCCATGGCACACACACAGACTATTGAAGGGTCAGCTTGACAAGCCAGCTCAGCCCACTCAGCTCCTTCACCGTGCAAGTCCCCTTGACAGTGCCTCCCATCCATGAGGAAGGCTCACCAATTCCATTACTCAACTCTAAAATCATATAACAAAAGTCAAGCAGCTTTTAGCAACCTCTCCCCAGAGCACAGAGGAGTGTTTGCCTTCATACTATAACGGGTGGGTGGCATTTGCAATGTGTTCAGGGCAAGAGAGCAACCTGCCTTCCAGGATGAAAACTGCTCCATAACAGTCCTGCAAAGCCCACACTACATTTTCAGGCATCATGAGATGTTGAGAGTTTTGCTGCTGCTACTTACGGTGACATTTTTCAGACACTCCTCACAGCTCCTGTTTGTATGCTGGTGACAGTCTACTGAAAAAAAAAATAAATAAAAATCATCTCAGTATTTTGAAGAGCTTCTCTGTGGTTTAGAACCCTAGTCTCCTCAGAGCATGCTCCTGCCTACTGCTTTGCCCACTCTGGAAAGCAGTGACTTCATTGGACCAGCAGCAATTGCTGCTGCAAGAGCTGCCAGCTTCAAAGCACACTGACATGGTGCAAGGCCCAAATGCAAAGGGAAGTCACCAGCATTGCCTGTGCCATCCCTGGGTTTTATTTTCCCAAAAGCCTGGGCATCTGCTGTGTTTGGGTGGCAGGCAGGAGGACAGCTAGGTTCTGTCCCAAGGAACCCTGCAAGGACAAAGACAAGAACAAGCACTAGGTAGGTCAGTGCAGTTTGATATTGCTGGATGATGGAGCAGCTCAAGCAAACAAGCCCCAGATAAGGAAGTTACTACCACTAAGAGTAGCAGCAGAGCAGCACAAGGCAGGACATACTGCTTCAGTCTCCATGGCACTTCCTTCCTACTGCATGAGGGACATGCCGTACCCTGCCCCAGCCAAAGCATCCAAACCCTCCTTCAGCAGGAAACACTCCAGATGATGGGAGTAGCACTGCATCTGAGACATGTGACAATGTTCAGAACCTGTTTCCACTCCCATTTGGCAGAGGAAGACTCATGTTCTACAGACACAGGCAGCTCCTGGTAGCAGTGCCAGCACAGATGATGGCAGCTACAGAGGATACAGGTCAGCTGGGCAAGGGGAACGGGTCAAGTCTGAAGACAGGGCAAAGTGGCCCAGTCCAGTCATCTTCCTGGATTTGCCTGCAGCTCCCAGGAAAGTCTTTCTATACAATATTTGCCTGTCATTTCACTGATATGCTCCTCCAGATGCTCAGGTATTGTGTTTTTCCAGCCCTTGATCATTTAAGCATTACTCCTGCCCACGAAGTCTAAGCACCAGTGTGTTTGGACTGTGGTTAAAAAAAAAATTAAAAAATACACAAAACCAATCTGCCTGACTACTTAGTAACCAGTGGAAGGATCACTGCTTCAGAGCACCTTAAAAAAAATAAATTAAAAAAAAATAAATCCCAGGGATGCTTGATTTCTAGACTCAGATGCAGCAAAGCTGTATTTTCTCCCTCCAGTTGGCAGGATTCCTCAGCTGTGACCCACTGTCAGCAGTCACATGTTCTGCACAGCCCTTCAAACAAGTAAGCAATATATTAAACTAGCTCAGATAAGGGTGTTTACATACCACCCAGAGAGGCCAAGATTGTAGATTTTAAACACTCCAGGGAGCAGCATCTTCCCCATTTCTCCAAGGCCAGAAAAGCATCACAGCACCTGTGCTGACCTTGAAACCATTTGTTTACAAGGAGCCACAAAACTGCTCTCACAATGCAGAGGGCCACTGGCAGGCAAAAGGAGGGTCTGCAGTTTTAACTGGGCTTTCTACTGATGTGCTGCTTTCCCCTGGGATGTGCCCTCTCCTGGCACCCCCAGCTGTAGTTCAGACTTTGAGCCATTAGGTTAAAGCCACTCTCTTAGAGCTGTATGGGGGTGGGGCATTTCCAGGATCTTGCAGCCCTTCAGGACTGAAGTCTTGTCCTAACGTCTGATCTCAGGGCACCAGCCCACTCACACAGGATGGCTCAGAAAGCACCATGGTTCTCAAACACAAAGGAGGAAGCATCACTCTTGCTGCACTAGAAGCCTCCCGGATAATGTGTTTTCTTGGCACTTAGGTACAAGAGAAGTAGCATAAGACAATAAAACACACTGCTGGTTCTCCCTCTCCTCCCAACAGAAGCCACCATGCAGCCATCAGAGGGCTGACCATCACATGGACAACAGTTCCTTGCTCAGGTATCTTGGGACACCCCGATGAGGGTAGTCCCCACCCTTTGCTAGGGCTTCTCCTCTACCTAGCACAGCACCCACAGGGCTATGCTATATCAGCCACCCACCAAGAAGCAGCCACCTGCTACTCCTTACCCTCACCTGGATCTTACAACATTCATCTTCCTGGTCTGAAACCCTCTGCCTGAGACTCCCACAGACAGTCTCTCATATCCTGAAGAAGGATCTCCTCTGAAGGGCCACCAGTGGGAGCCGGGCTGACCACTAAGTGCCCCCCAGCCCAGGACAGGTACCAACCTCTCACCCAAGACCTTACTGAACCATTAGCATCATGAAACATCGCAGTGACAGCTGGAAAAGCATAAAGTAAAACTTCTCTTCCAGACCTCAGAAGGACATGCCGATGCCTCACACCACCTAGGACTGCATTCTGGGGAGCTCCCTACAAGAATGGGTCCTGCCCTCCCAGCTCCTGTTTCCTATGCCTAGTGTACGGCTGGAGCGCAGCCCACGGATCAACAGCCTGCACCAGGCTGCTCCAGGCACGAGACATCCAACAAAAGTGGGATCCAAAGTAACTGCAGAGCCATGTTTTTTGGGTGTTCTGCACCCACTTTACCCTTATCCCCATACACTGCGGTGTGGGGAGAAGTACCCAGCGGGTCCGAGACCGCAGGCCCCAGACGATTGCAGAACTGAGAGTCCCCGGGCCCGAAGGGGAGCGAACACCGGGTTTTGTCGTGGAGCCGGGTGGGGACCCAGGCAGGGTCCCGGCGCTTACCTCCCGCCACGTCCTGCGCGGCGGCGGCAGCGGCGGGCAGCAGCAGCGCCAGTACCAGGGCGGCGCAGAGCCCGAGCGCTCGGAGCATGGCGGAGGCAGCCCAGCCGCGACTGAAGCCAGAGATAGGCCGGGCCGGAGCCACCGCCTATGTAGGACCAAGCGCGGGGGGCGGGCCGGGAGTGGTCCCTCCTCCCGTCCCGTTCCGGGCCGGCGCTGGGGGGCCTGGAAGGACGGGCCGCACGAAGCCATCGACGCCCGATCTCTGGCTGGAGGCCGAGGAGGGATTGCGGGTCGATGGAGGAAGGCGGGTCGATGCGGTGGCTGGAAGAACCGCGCGCTTCGTTCTCCCTCCCCGCAAAGCGGGCGGAGCCGCGCCCCGGGGCTGCCGAAGCCCACCGGGGAAACAGTCGCCCGCCGCCCCCTGCGCAGCCCCGGGCCCGGCCGCAGGATGGGGCCAGACACCGCGGACGAGGAGCGGATGACGGGAGCTGCGGAGGCATCCGCGCTCTAGCCACACACTCTCGGGTTTAGATAGTGCCAGCCTGAGACGAAGGCTCTTACCTGCCCCCTGCGAGAACCGAACCCCAAAGGGTCCCCAGATCCCTTTCCCTCACTGTTACATCAGTTTTTGTAGAACTAAAGTGCATTAACTTTGTTAATATATATATTAGTTTGTCTGGTACACTGCAGTGTAATGAGTCAGCACAAGCCAGGTGCAAATTTTCATGTCACATAGGGTGGTGGGGTCTCCCTCTTGGACAAAGCAAGCAGCCTGTAGGCCTCAAGCCAAGTGTTCAGTGTTCAAGTTGTGAGAAGCTGCATTAATATAAACAGGATTTTTGACAGTCACTGCAAGGAAGGTTGCAATGCTGCCTTCATGGGGCTGCTTCGGAACCTGGTTTTAACTCAGATGCCCTGGGCACAGGGTAGGAGTATCACTGCATGGACACATAGTGTATGTGGCAGCAGCAGCAGGGCAAAGCTGCTTTTCCTATGAGTGCAACTGTCCCAGTTTGTAATCCTGTGCCCAAGGCCCCATGGTGGTACCACAGTGTGCCATATCTCGCCTACCTGCTGCTTCTCTGCTCTCAGTGATGCCTGAAGCCACCATCCCTTGAAGCTGAGTGGGCATCAGGCTTCAGCGTAAAGGCATGCTCAGGCCAGGCTGATTCAGAACAAGATCAAACTTTTTCAGGTAGATACATGGCTGCAAATCCTCTGAGAGTGTTGTACCAACACCATCATCCCATCCCTATCATGTTCCTGAAATGTACCTTGCTCCCCTTGAGGTGCAGGCAGGAGCAGGTAGCCTGGCACAGGCAGCAGGATGGGGAGACATGAGCTACCCCACATTGGCACCACA
Organism: Corythornis vintsioides; assembly: GCA_025447755.1. Classification (NCBI taxonomy): domain Eukaryota; kingdom Metazoa; phylum Chordata; class Aves; order Coraciiformes; family Alcedinidae; genus Corythornis; species Corythornis vintsioides. The sequence continues at coordinate 39,986 of JAOEGS010003435.1, forward strand.
GCCAGGCTCACCCTTGTGATCTCATGGAGGGTCTAAGCACCATGTGGCTATTTCATGTGGGCAAGCTGGCCATGTTGCTTGCGGCTGACTGATTTCAGTTGTGGGACAGGTGTGGGGTGGCATGAAGGAGCCCACGGGTGGAACACAGAAGGCAACACTGGAGATGTGCTGTAAAGCTGAGTGGGGGTGCCAAGGACAGAGCACTTGGCTTGGTGAATAACTGACTCCTTGGCATGGAGGCATTTTAGGGAAAAGAAATAAAATGTGTTTTGGATTTCTCTAAACTAAATTAACAAGACAAATTATATTTTTCAGTAAAACAGAGAGTTAAAACTGAAGAAAGCAATTCCACAGCTTGAGCAGGCAGCATCACTAGCTGCCCCTACAGCTTCATCATGGAGTTCATTGTCCACCTGCTCTGAAAGCTTCATTCTCCCTGCCATGTTCCTGATGTCCTTGAGAGACAGAGGGTTAGGCCACTGGGGAGACTTTCTGCAGGGTGGGAGAGTAAATAAACGATAGTGTTAGGTTGGTCAAACCATGGTATGTGGAGGCTGACATGTGGGAAATGCATGATGCAGAGCAGGGAATGGTCCTCTCTTGATTCTGCCACCGCAGGCAAGCACTCTGATGCCAGTGACTGCAGTGAACCTTGCAAAGGGTTCAGATTTTGGCAGCTTCTCAGGAGAAACACGTGGCTCTTTGTATGTAGTGAAGACTCAGGGGCTGCTGAAAGGAAGTTTGTTGCTGGCGGTTTAGCAGCTGGTGCTCGAGGCTGGTCATGCAATGGCATCCCTCCGACACTAGTGGGCTCAGGAAGTCTCCCTGAAGCCGCCTCCCAAGCCAGAGGCGTCTCTTTCACACTTGCTGATCAATGCCCTGACACCAGAGTCACTGCTGGACAGCTTAGGTGCCAGGAGGAATCATCTACTGTTTTCAAAGTGCTTCATTCATTTGTCCTGGGTTCATTCGTAAAGCAACACTCGAGCTACAGATCATCTTGGCAGCACAGAGAGAGATGCAGAGTGAACACCCGCAGGTGGGCACCCAGTCAGCAAGAGCAGGCAAGGTGCCAACAGTAAAAAATGCTACTCTAATCCCACCAGTCTTTCCTCTCCCTCTCCTTATTTGTCTATGAAGGGTATTTTCAAACCCTTCAAGATGGCCTCAAGTGGTTTCCAAGGCAACATGCTAAAGTCATCACTGCCATGGAAACCCTCTCTTTGGCATAATATAAACATTTCCCTTGAAGGAGGATGGATGAGTGGGCAATGTGCTATTTTCTAGCACTCCCTGGCTGCAACAGGACAATCTCCAGGAGATGGAAGGGACCTGGGGAGGATAAAATTAGCTCACCACGCCGGCCAGTGATGGAAAGAGGCAACTGCCAGAATCTCAGCACAAAACCTGGGCTTGTTTGTGTCAGCGGGGTCCAAATGAGAAGGAATTACTCTGTAGGGACAAAAAGAAAAGAAAAAAAAAAAAGAAAAAAGGGGAAGGAAAAGTAAAGTTGAAAACAGTTACATTTTATTGTTTTCCAAAGTTTTTCCTTTAGTTTCAACCCTGCTGGTCAGCACAGACAGAATGAGGGTCCTGGAGCACCCTCAGTGCTGAGCCAAACACAGATGATCCTGAGCCAGACTCTCCTGGGAGCATGTGCATGGCCAAGTTGCTTCATTTTGCTTTAAATTGTCTCCTTTCTGTCTTATCAGCTCACCAACCTTCACTTGAGCCTGAGAAGAGGTATCTGCCTGCAGCCTTGAGTGTCGACGGTGGAGCAGGACCCCCTGAAATACCTTCTGTGCTGTGGCATCCCTCAAACCAGGGCAGCCTGCAACAGAAGTGGCTGTGCTGTGGATGCCAGTCCATTGGCCCCTTCAACCCCCAGCCCACCTGGGCTCTTCTGCCTGCACTTTGTCCAGGTGCACTCGTACAAAGAGGGACTGATTTTGTGCCCCACATAGCAGGGATGTCCCAACCTCACTGCACCAGCTCTTTCAGCCACTGGCCAGGGGGGATTTCCAAGCTGTCATGAGAGGTCTCTGTGCAGCAGAGCTGGTGTTTTTCCCTAGAGAGACAGCTGCATTCATCACCAGGACCAAGCAGGTAGAGGGACGTGGGCACGGGTCATCTGCAAAGCCCATCTGTGGATGGTGCAGAGGCGTAAACACTGCCTGTGCCCGAGCAGACGGATGGCTCCTTCCACACCCACACTCCAGGCAGATACCAAAGGGCTTTCCTAACATGTAAAACCCCCACCGAATGTGGGCACATTCCCAGGCCTGGAGCAGCACATCTCACTTTCTTGTAAGAAGGGGATGCTCTCGCCTTGCTGGACTGCCTTGGCTATTTTTAAATCACTGTAGCAACCCGAGGATGGGGAGACACTGCATGCCTCTGGCTAGGGGTGAAGTCGTCCCCCCCGCTATGTTCTCACCAGTTCTCTCTGCCCTTTGGCAGGCTCAGAGGATGAACACACGGTGCTGGTGGGTGCAGCCCCCACCAGCTGGCTGGGTGGAGGACAGGGACTCACACTGTGAATTCCCCAGCACCACTCCAGAAAATCTCACAGGAGGGCAGAGAGCCATCCAAAATCCTATTTGCCCTCACAGCCCCAGGAGGTGCTGGGAGGGTTTTGGGAGGCCAGTGGGATCAGACCCCACCTGCTTTCCTTTTTTCTCCCTCTGGGGAAAAAAAAAAAAAAAGAAAGAAAAAAGAATGCCAAACCGAGAGCAAACAATTAAAATGTTCCAGCTGCTGGCTCGGAGCAGTGATCCCAGATAAAACCCCAAGGATCTGCTGGCTAAATATAGCCTGAGCCCCATAAATTAAACAAAAGCTTTTTACTGGGCTCTCAGAAAGCCGATTCTAGCAGCGGTTTTATCTATGTAAGGTATAACTCTGGCAGTATTTGTTATTATTAGTCGTACCTCCCCCATGTCACCAACCTCCCCAACACTGTTGTTTAGGAACATGAATTTTGCAGATCCAGACATCTCTCTCCCAGCAGCTCCTCTGCTGTGGCAGGATCACTCCTTGAGCTGAATTCCTGCCTTTTTATAAGAATTTATATACCCAGCTTTTTTTGTTGTTGGTTTTGTTTTTTTTTTTTGGCTTCTTCTGCTTATTCAATATTTGGCCATTTCAGAAGTCACATGTGTTATGGGACTGCCCTTATTTAAGTCCTATCTTAGGCATCTGATTAATTTTATCCCTATCAGCTGTCCTACGAGCTATGAATCTTTAAATAAAATACAGCCTGAAATGCAAAGGTGTTGGAAAGCTCTTGCAGATACTGTGTAAACCAATATGCTTATCTCATTGCCCTTTTCTCACCAAGATTATTAACAATATCTCATTATGTTATACATGTATTATTATCTATATATAGAATATTATATAGTAAATGACTTTAAGCTTTCTGGAATTATTCTCCCTCAACCCTTTAAAGAAGTTTCAGCATCCTGATGCCTTGAGCACATGTAGCCAGCTTGTGAGCAGAAGTGCTGCTGTTTGCATTGCCAAGTAGGAGTTCTCGCCACTTCTCTTCACTGCTTCTTCCCAGCATGCTGTGCTTGATGTGAGGCGTGCATCCAGTGCCTGTTTTCCCATCCCAAATATTTAGGCTTTGTTGCTTTTTCTATGGAATTTTTCAAAAGTATTTCACTTACTACACCCAGAGCTGCTCCATTCCAAAGCTGAGGCCTTGTTCAGCCAGTGTATAGCCTCACTGAAATCCCAGCCTGTTCCTCTGTCCCAGTGCTGGGCTTTGATTTTGTTTCTGCATTTGCCAGTGGGTCTGTGGCTGAGTAATCCAGCCCATGTCTCAGAAAGTTGTGAGAAGGGCTAGCAGCCCAAAAAATTCAAGTTGCCTTTTCCAAGTTAAAGCCACCTCCTCCATGAGTTTTTTCAGCCCTGCCACTGATTTCAGCAGTCCTGAAACACAATCATCTCTTCTAAACCACCTGGCAAAGTTCCTTCTTTCTGAGCTTACCTGTGAGTGTGCTCCTACAGGTGTCAGCTTTTCTCCAATGCCAACTGCTTGTCTCTTGTCCTCTATGCTATTGTGGACTCCCCTAGCTTTTTTGGTTGCCTGCAATGGTTTTAAGGCAGATACTCCTTTCCTATCAGAGCACAAGGAAGAGGAGGCCAGAGCTGCCTCTCTTGGTTCCTCCTCAGGGACTGGAAGCAGCCCAGGGACTCTGCACCCCCACCCTCTCCATCCCTCAGGAGCATTCCAAGACAGGAAGAAGAATGAGATTCCCCCTCCCACCATCTCCTTGTGTTTTGTGCTTCTGTTTGTAAACATGCCTCTACCTGCCCCCTCAACAGGGCACAAAAAAAAATCCCCAACAGGCTATTTTAGGTGAACTCAACCCAAAAAAAAAGTCCAAGAAGACAACTCTAAGGCTGTCATGGCTATATTTAGTTGGAACTTTTCTGTCCAGGATTCAGACTCTATTTGGAAACTCTGTACCTTGGCGTGCAGCCAAGCATCTTGGTTTTATACAGTAATCCCTCGGCATATGGCAAATGTTTCTCATCTCCTGGTGGCTGCGGCACTGGCCCCAACAGCCCTGCAGCAGAAGGTTTTAGCTGACACCAACACAAGCTGACTGGCTGTGGTTGCGGACTCGCATCTTAGATCCAGAAGGTCTTTTAATAAAAACATCTTCTTGATGTGTCTTAAAAAAAAAAAAAAAAAATCCAAACCGCAGGAGTGTCAGAGCTGCCCCTTGCCCTGGCCTCCAGTGCCTGGTGGGAATTTTTGGGGTGTAGATCTTGGGGCATCTCCACCAGCCACTGGCCTGGGGTGATGCCTTGGGCCAGGGTGATGGGGAGGAGGATGTGGGGCATCCTGAACAGCTGGTTCAGCTGTCAAGGTGGGAAACAGCTTCTGGTTTATTTTGCCCCTCTCTCCACTGAAAATATAATTAAAATTTCTGTTTCACATGCTAGGGGCTCTGGGGTTTTCCCAGAACATGGTGTAGTTCCCAGTAGTGTGATGGTGTCTTGGTGCAACAATTTTGTCCTGACAATCAGCAGGTGTCTGGGTGGTGTTCGGGGAAGCAACATCCTTACATGCCCTGGTCCTCTCCTCTCTTCTCTGTTCTTTTGCATGAAACAAGGCTTGTGACAACATCTCTCACGGAAACACAGAAAGTAACTGAAAGTAAACGCACAGGTTCCCAAGAACCACAGACAATTCCCTGCTCCATGGCAGCTGTGAGATAGAGGGAAGCAGGAGCCAGCTGAGAAAAGGTGATCAAACTGCTATATATACAGCCCTTCTAAATATTTTAGACTCATGACATGCATGATGATGTATAACAAAAATATCTGCTTCAAAGCCTTCCAAGTTAAATCCCACATCCTTATTTTAATTTAGGAGTTCAAGGGATTTAAGGAAGTATATACTTAAAACAATTCTTATCTCTCACAGAAAGGAGTGTTCCAGCAAGACCTTGTGGACTATGGCTCTGGGGAGAGACCTACAACCCAGCACCACAACCCTGGGGAAGAGGAGCCACAATCAGGACTAACTGCAGGAAGAATGCAAGAGCATCTGCAGAGATGCACAGGACAAGCACCTCTGAGGCAGTTTGATTTGGGGACACCCTGTCCCTAATGGTGACATTGTGAAGACTGCCATGGGGAGACTTCGTGTCCCCTGCAGACGGGTGCCTCACTGCTCAGCATGATAGGGTTTCTAATGAGGCTAATCCTGCTCACTTGATGCCAAAGCACCCGAAGCACATTCTGGGCTCTGCTGGGCCCAGGATCAGAGGACAGCAGAGCCCCCCAGCACCCAGATGGGTGTGGGCAGGAGCAGAGGGGTGCGTTGAGGGGTGCCTTGAGGCTGCCAGTGTTTGGGACCACCCCAGGCTCTCTGCTCCTTACTTTTCTCATGTCATTAGCAACGCTGCAACAGGCTGAGGCTGGAGGCCTGGTGGGCATAGCTGGGAGCAGAAAAGATGGCAGTAAATAAAGATCTTCCAGCTCCTTCTAATCCCATGCAGCAGCAGCCCCCAGCCATGGAAGTTCAGCTCATGCTGCACTGGGACTGTGTGCTCTCACTCTCCAGCCTGAGGCACTTGCCTGCTGTCCCTGCGTTAGGGGTGGCAGCATGTGGGGTGCCCCCCAGGCACCACAATGTTCAGTTCCCCTCTGCCTGCCACTGTTTCCCCCAGCTCTGGTGGGAGAAGCTTGGGAACGGTTGACAGAGCCCATTCCTGCAACGCCCAAACATCATCTGGATCTGAGCCAAAATTTACAGAGCAGTTTAAACACCTGCTAGCATGTTCCCTACAGCTCTGTGACTCATCAACAGCCACTCAGTTCAGCTCTACCCTTTCATCTTCCCCAGTCTGGCATTTCCCTAAATTACATGGGCTTTTTCTACCACTGTTGCACACCTACAGGTCCAGAATTTCCCGCCCATACACTTTCTATATAGTGCCATCCTGCTTTAAAAGTGCCTGCTGCCTGCATGCCACATGCTGCCTTTGGGAGAGACACTGCAGATTTAATCACCACGGTCTCCCCATAGTCCCTTTCCTGGAGGACAAGAGGTTTTCACACCATGGTTATTGTCCCACGAAGCCACTACACCCTTGTGGTGCAGTGATACAGTACAAGGTTGGAGATTCGGATAAAGATCTAGATGCTCACCATGGATGAAAGGCTGGTGGAAAACCTGGGCAGGCCATCCAGACCTTTGGTTAAGGACACAGGATCCATCTGCACACTCCCAGTGAGATGGGATGTCTGTGGAAACCATCTCCAGGGCGTATGCAGGCTGTACAGGTTCTGCACATTCCAGAGGTGGACAGAGTTTCCTAGGAGCTCTGCTGTGCAGAAAGGATTTTTGCTGTAATTCTGTTTTTCCTCAGTCTTATCCTGGGAAGTTTGAGCTCACAGTGTCAAATGCTGCCCTAGTGTGTTTCTTAATGCTGATTATAAAACCTTGACAAAAGCATTCACCATCAGATCTGCAGAAATCCTGCTGGATCCGCTGGCTTCCAACCAGATGGGTCTTATTAAGAGATGTCACACCACTAACAACATCTGACAGCTCTTTGACTCCCTTCACTGCTCTGCTCTGTGCACTCCAAGCAAGGCAATAGCCTGAGTTGAGAGCCAAGAGGAGGAAGGAGCCCACTATTCCCACGCCTGCCTTGAGGACATGGAGCTGGGGCTCTGCCTCAACATGGGGGCCTGCACCCCAGATTTGCTTTGTTCTCCTTACCTGCCTTCCTCCTCCCACCTTCCTTTTCCTGATGAAGGCACCCGCTCTCTACGTGGAGGCTGCAGGTGATATATTGATATCTCTGTATATGAGAGTTTTTCCATATATTTTGTTGAATGTGTGATTTTTTTCATCAAGCTATTTACTCAAGTTAAAATGTTCCCCTGGGAACACAGATATGGTATCTAGAGCACACCTTTCTACATGTTTTAACAACTCAATATCACATCAGCAGATGCAGGCAGAGTGTTTCTTGCATGACTGTGCTGAAGCATCCCTTCTGTCTTTGCTCTGCATTTACACTGCCAGGATATCATTTTGAGAAGCAACATGGTTGGGACATGGATGGGAAAGCGTGATGTTTCACCCTGTGTATCAGGTGTGCAGCCATCCCTTGTGCTCTCTTCTGACAGCTTCTGATGCCATGATGCTGTCCCTTTCTGAGACAGTGTATTGTCACTCAAGTATTGCACTCAAGGTCTCTTGTATTGTATTGCATTTTCTCTTGCATTGTATTGCACCCAAGGTCTCTCAAGGGGAAACATGACAGGGCTGATGTTTAGCAGAGCACCCATGGGTGCTCTGATGCGGCCCACAGGACTGCTACGGGTCACCCAGCTGCCTCTCACATGGTGATATCCGGCCCTGTGCTGATCACCCAGGCTCAGAGTGAGCCTGTGAGCCACTGGCTTCCTGTGGTCTAGTCACCATCTCAGCGTGGGATTCTCCTCCAACCTCAGGGAGCATACCACTTCACCCAAATCTCTGACTCACTTGCACCATCTTTCCCCGACAGCAGGCTGGCTCCATGCAGGATCAGGGCTTGGGCAAGAGCTATGCAGCCTTGGAGATCTGTAGCAGGCACTGTTGCACATGTTCCCTCTGACTGCATCACTGCAGGTCTCACTTGCTTCCTCTCAGTTCCCTCATGTAATGCACCAGCCCCATAGAATCCAAAATCAGAAGTATTTCACTCTCCAGAATAGCATCCTGCCTAAAAATCATGCGCCAGGAGAGAGCTAGATAGTTTGTTCTCCAGGCACAGGAGGAAGGGATGAACTGAGCTGGCAGGCAACAGCAGAGATACTGCTGTTTCCCCTCTGACACGCAGCACAGAATCACAGAATCACAGAATGTTAGGGGTTGGAAGGGAACTAGAAGATCATCTAGTCCAACCAAATCCAATGAAGGCATTTCTGTGTACTGTTAGAACCTGAAAGAC
>JAOEGS010003437.1:9820-19939 GCA_025447755.1 Corythornis vintsioides
AGGAGGAATATTCTCTGAGAATGAACCTATGGTGAAAAAGCAAGGTCTTTATGATTTAAAAACAACCAACCAACCAAACCAAACCAAACCAAACCAAACCAAACCAAACCAAAACAAAACAAAACAAAAAAGCACCTGCTGAGTATAGGGCCTTGGCTCTTGTAAACAGCAGCTGTCCTGTAGCTATCAGAACACTGTCTGGGACCACAGTCACCCCTCCTGGGGATGCTTACAGGCTTGGCTATCAGCAATAGTGAGCCACATCCTAGCTGTGCTGGTGTGGGCTCATTTACAGTGGTTGTCCATCCCATGTGGGGAGAGAAATAAGCCTTATTGACAGGAGGCACCTATGTATCAAGTCACCCGTGGCTAGCAGTAGTACTGCCCCAGCAGACAGTTTTAGACTAAGTGGCACTTTTGGTGGAGTCTCATCTCACCCACAGATCTGAGTTATTTATTTGGATAGACCAGGCAGTTTCCTCTCCTGACTGATTGTTACTTAAGCCTTATTCCTAATATCTATGAATTCCTGTAAGATGCAAATGGTTGGGATTAGAGCCTTGAGATCTTTTCCCTAAGAAATCTAGTAAGTTACAATTATTGTGCTTCATTCATATATGAAGCTATACCCAGGATGACAACTTGAAAGAAACTTGGAATCAACATTCAACTGGTTTACCAAATATTCCAGTGATTCATGCAGTACTGAGAGAACAGTGCAGGCATTTCATGCCCTTATTGCTCCATATTTGCTTAAGATAACTTGGTATTTATATATGCAAAGTCTTGTTTTCTCACACTGGGATTAAGTGGAGGGACTCACTAATTTCAATCAGTTTTACATTAGTAATAATACAGCTCTCCCCAGCAGGTTGATTAGTTCCTCTGGATAGGAAAGCTGTAGGATATCCTGTGGCAGGAGACAATGACTATTTGCTGAAACACTGCTATCCATGGAAGCTGTTCATTTGGGAAATGTCAGCACTGGGTGAGATGGAAAAGCTGTGCCTGAAAGCTTAAAAGCTAATGGTGAGATAGGCTGCTTGCTACAAGAGAAACCAGAGGACTTGGAGTAATTTTTTGCTGGTTTTATTCCAAGACATTGCTCCTTATTGGATTAGCCAAACAAAAATCTCCTCTGAATGAATGCTTAGGAAGAAAACATTTGGAACAAAAGAAATAATATTTACATAATTAAATTTGTTTGTCCTCAAATTATCTGATCTCCTTTGCCATCACAGAGAGTCCTATTTCCAAATCTGTATTTTTGATGGTGCCTTCAATTCCAGCATACACAGGTTTAAGTCATCCCTGTAGCACTGAGACTCCTCTTTAAACTTTTATGAGACAAATTGATCTAGGACTTGTGTAGATCTGCTATGAAAAGTACATATAGGAAACAAACTTTGTTTAATCTATGATATCCATTAAGGTGAAATACAGTCATTGCATTGACTGGAGTAATTGTCAGCAACACCCTGGGACTGTACATGGAGAGAAAGGTCTGGTTTCCACCCTCTCAGTCCCACAGTGGGTCTAGACTTAGACCAAACATCCATATCCCAGTTCCTTCATCACATAGTGAGGGAGGTAAGAGTAACCAACATCAGAGCAGATGTATTAAAATGAGGTTTATATTTTTGAAGCCTTCTGAGAAATGTAAAAGGAGCTTGCCCACCCTTAGTGTCTCTATGTAAAGATGTGCACAAAAGATGATGAGTGGGTTCAAAAGACATTTGAAGGGCCCAAGAGATAGAGATCTGAAGTAGCTATGGTGTCTCAACAGGTCAGTGGAGGAAATTCCAGATGGATCTGTAAGCAAAGCGAATAAAGCTTTAAAACCAAAAGTTTATCTGACAATTCTGAGCAGATTCCAGTACACATAGAGGGAAAATGACCCACTCAACACACATTTCTGAGACAACTTTTTCTGGATGTGAGACCTGGCTTTGAGGGCATATCAAAATTAGTGAAAAAATAGATCACCTCCCATATGAGATGGAGCAGAAGGAGTTTAATTTATTGCAATTTTGCAGATTGCATTGTATTTTGAAATGTAGAAGTGAATGTAAAGTCCAGGTTGAGCCTGACTGTATTGCATGCTAGGACTGTTACAGCCTAAGAAGGGCAACTTGATAGGTTTTAATACCAATATTTTGTCACTGTTAATAGGCAGCCAAATGCCAATGGAAGATTAATTGAAGCAAGAGACAGGGAATAGCCAAAGTTTGTCTGAAAAGTCCTTACTGAACAAAACACAAAGTGTCAGTGGCCTGTAAATAATTCTGGGATTAAATATTTCTTCCTGTTAAGAAGCAAAGAGATGTTCTTAAATTTAAACAAAGGGGGAAATTGGGAAGAAAAGGTCTTAACAATAAAAAGGCAGAAGGAGGAAGAAATGAACAATAGCATGACAGGCTGTTGGAATAGTTTGTATTTTCTCTAGAGAGACAGCTCTTGATTTTCTTAGTGTCTGATCTCAGAGTACACATCTGATCTCTTTAGGGGAATTTCTATCCCTGAAATAGCTCCATGGTATATATAGGACATCTACCTATGATGCAAGAGGGATATCTTAAATTGTTGCTTCTGTGCAAGGAAGCTTTAGCCCATCTTCTCCCACAGGAACAGTGCGTGTGGTCCCCTTGGTTAGGGGAACCTTCTGCTAAAAATACAAACTTCTTCACTACTTCAAAAGTTTGATATCAAAAAGTAGTCATCAAACACCCCAAGTGACTGAAAAGAGGGAAATTCTCACAAAATCAGAACAAAATACAGTTCAATTACAATCTTCACCAATAATTCAACTTTGGGTTGGCAATAGAGTGGGTTCAAGGTAGAAGTAATGGCAGAATCTGTTCCATAAAGGCACTCCAGTCTTGTTTTTTTCCTTCATACATGTGACTAAAAGAATTATTTGGGAAAAAAAAAATATTGATGCTTGTGAAAGAAGATGTTTTCATTTTCTTGATGAAAACGATGAGGGATTTTAGTAAGAAATATTGAAGAGTTAAGACATATGAAATTATAGTCCTGCAGAAAATGTTTTCTCCTCAAATTCAATTTCTACCTTTCTTGTCTTCAGCAGAACAACCTCAGGCCTTGCACGGCAGAGGAGTAACATTTATTAAACTTCTGTGGCAGGAACAGATTAGCTTAGCAAAAATGTCAGAGTGTGCCTCACCTGCAGGTGTGTATATAGAGTAACAATTTAGAGACAAGCACTTCAAATCCGAAGCAGGCAACTTCTTGATCAATGCCAAAACACACTCAGAAAATTAAATCACTAAAGGTCAGGTTTGGTCATTCATTTTCTAAAGAACAGGATGGAGTAGAAAAAGCATGACAAGACAAGTTTCTAGGCTCAGAAGACCTGCTCCCCAGCGCACTCCTGGTTTCCAGCTAAATCTCCTCCATTCCAGCCCCAGGAGGGATGCGAGTCTGTGCTGGGGCAATTTCATTGCCCATCTCAGAAACTCATCTGGGGATACCATGTACTTGATCAAAGGGAAGCTCTGGACACAAGCAGCCTCCTCTCCTCTGATCCTGAGAGAGAGGCTAAAGAGACCCTGTGAAATGCACCCATTTTTTCTACCATGACTAGAAGGGTTTCTAAGCTTTTCATCTCAGAAACCTCCCTGGGGATAGGAAGAAGCAGAGATGTACTGAAGAGACCTAAGCTCTGGCACAGTGATGGTTCTCAGGGATGGAGACAGTGCCACTGTCTGCTGGCCTGCCCTGCTCCTCAGCGTTATCCCTTTTTATGGGATGGCTTCAGCGGTGGCTTGTTGTAGGGAGTAGAGATGGTGGAGAATAGAGATGCTATTGCAAGATATGATTATTTAGACAAAATGCAGAAGCATGAACGAGTTATTGCAAAGTAATGGAGCCAAGGTATCTAAGATTCTCTGCATACCCATTCATACTGTCATGAAAATAGAGGTGTTTACTGTTAATTCTTCACTTGTTGTTAGCTAAGGTACCTCTGTATACTGCTGCACTCAGAGCAATCTCTTAATGCTTTTCAAAACACCAGGAGACCCTGGGAGCCTACAGAATACTTCTTTGGAAGCTGTGAAAGCTGATGAAGACAATCAGTCTTGTACATGCCTGCAGAAATCTTTGTGTTTGACATTTCTAGAGGAGGCTTTCCACAGGAGCCCACAAACCAGAACTGTCTGGCCATTGCTGCTCTGGCTCGTGTGCTTCAGTGCCTGATGAGGCAATGTTTCCCACTTCTCTGGCAGACAAAGCAGATGCTTTGCCAGTTTGATTTATGCCAAGGCCTGAATCTGGCTCTTAACTCCAGTATTGTCCTTTCCAGCATTTTTGAGAAGGGATTTCATTCTTCTATCTTTTCCCTGCCCACTTTGTGCAATATTGACCAGTCCAGGGCACTGATTACAATGCCCTCCCACCTCTGGTCAGTGCCCCAACCCCAGACTGTAAATCCAGAATCTCCCTGCTCATCCCAGCTGGATCAAGGCAGTGTTCTATTGCTGGTTCCTAATGAGCTTGTACTCAGTGTTGCTTGGATGTATGGAGTCATGTGCATGCCCAGACCTTTGTTGTTCTACTGGGGAGATCTCAGCAGCCTGTGAATTAGCCCCTCTCAAGCCAGGCAGCAACTGGCATGGTGCTCAAAAGCCCTGCTTGTGGATTGCTCTGTCAGATGTCTCTGGGGACCTGGCTTTGTCATATCCTTACAAGAAGTACATGACAGAACAGAGATTTACATTGAAGTGTCCTGTCATCCACCTCCCTCCTGTTATTTACAACTAAAAATCTTAAAAGGAAACTAATTTGGGAATGAAACTAATTGTTGAGGGATAAAGGAGGCTGTTTAGAAAGTCTAGGTCATTGGATCACAAGTGAAGAGAAAATAGAGTTTATGTAATAGATCACATAGGTCACACTGTTCAGATTTCAGATTTTCACTGTGTAGAGGAAAATTTTATCAGCAAACTGTTTGCATTAGAGTGCCCATATATGGGGGTTTGTTTATATAAGAAGTAATGAGAGCTTCTTGCATAAAGAATGAAAGATCCTAAATGAAGAAAAAATGTCAGATCAGAACATCAGCTGCTTAACTAATTAACTTAATGGATTTGGCTCTCTCCAGAGTAGAAGTAGTTCTGCATCATTTTTCCTGGTGTTTTTTGTTCTTGTTTTTTTTGATGGGTTGTTTTGATTGTTTTCTTTTGTTGTTTTGTTTTTTGTTTGATTGTTTTTGTGTGTGTGTGTATGTGGGTTTTTTGTTGTTGTTTTTGTTTGGTTTATTTCGGGTTTTTTTGTTGTCCTTTTGTTTAATTCCACATTGGTAGACTGCTGATTTTACTATGATTTTCTGAGTCTGTGTTGTCTCAATACCCCAAAACCTTCTAGAACGTTTTCATATACAACAAAAAGCACTGCCAACATGAAACCATAAGATGCTGCTTTACTTTTATGACAGTTGGAACAGTAGAAGCCTAAGAGGCTTTGCTGATTTTGCTGTATAAATTCACATTTTGACCTTTGTCTGCTATGAAACTGATAAATATAGCAAAATGAGTTTCCACATCTTCAGGGTAGATCATTTTATGTTTGAAATGCTTCTCTGAGGCATGTTTCTTTTACTTTATGAACTTTTTTCCCCCAGCTAGAAAGGAAAATAGAAACCTTCTAGTCCTAACTGGTTTGGACAAGCAAACTGTGAGGGCCTGCAGGTGTTTAAAGTGGCTACAAGAAAATGGCAGCATGTGTGACTCTTTTTTCTCTTTAGGAAAGTTAGGGAAAGATACTCTGCCTTTCAACTGCTTTCTCTACTGAAAGAAAAACCAGTTTCTTCTAAAATGAAAAGCACAAAGGACAAAGCAGCATCAAAAGGCTGTAATTTCCACCACAGATAGTGACAGATTATGGGTGGTTGTGGCTCAGTGTAGCTGTCACCAGAGGTGGTTACTGGGGGTTTAGGGCAGCACTGAGATGATTAGACTTTGACCACAGAGAAAGCTTCCTGGACTCTTGCTGTGACCTCCTCAAGTCACTGGATGCTACAGGCATGCCAAGAAGTGTGGGGCTTTGTGACCTTTCTTTTTTATGCAAGATATTGTGTGTCTCACATTTTTCCCATTTTCAAATGGAAGCAAATCTCCTCAGTTTCTCTTAACTTTTGGAGACAGAACATAATAAGAGATATCTTGTTTTAACAAGAGTCTTGTTATAACTGTTCATTCCTTCTTGACAAGGCTTCCAGAGAGTGTAAAACATATCTTGTCCAAAGCAGCACAGCTAGAACCCCTAGAAGAAGGCTTTTGAAATGCTGTTTGCACATATGGCTACATTTATAACATTATGTTTCTGAGAAGGCCTCTTATAATTTTTAAAATTATAGGAAGCCAGAACATAAGGAATATATACAACTTTGTCTTTTTCTGATAGTTTATTGTCATTTGCCATTTAAAGGAAATCAGTGATCCTCAAAAAGACATGTAAAATAAGTATGTCACCCAAAAAAAAGCTTTGTATCACTTGTCTGGGTTGCTGCAGGATAAGCTTTACATAATTCCCAGGATAAGATAAATGTTATTTTGCTCTTTCCATGTAATTGCATGGTATCACACTTAGCCCTGGGACATCATGACCATGACAAGACTTCATGGGCAGGAGAGAGACAAAGATAGCACTTAACATGTCACAGCTTCAGGACACCTCTGCTAGCCTTTGACCCTGGCCATGGAGATAAATGCATTAAAGCTAAACTCCTTTGGTTGTGTGACACAGGTCCCATTAAGCAGTGTTCTTCAAACTGGTTATTTAACAATAAACATCAAGATGGCAAGTGGCCAGGTGATGTCAGAAGGGCAAAACAATGAAGGAAGCACTGAAATGCAGCAGAAAGAGAAGAGCAGCACATCTAGAACTGTGACATAGAGATTCCCCCTGTTTACAGAACATTCATCAGGCAGTGGTTGACTTCCAAGGAGAGGCTGGATACTGTGGGTAAAGGTTCATTTTTATAATAATACAGATAAACTGGCGCCCTGCAACCTGTCTGGAGAAGTGTTCTGCATTTGTCTAAATAATGGAGATAAGGTAATGAAAAGCTCTGGGAGGCTGGAATCCATCCTTGAGCTTCAGGCAGAGGGCACAGTGCTGTGCATGAGCAGCCACAGTCACCACAGATGGGGAGAGGGAATAAGGCAGAAACAGGCTCACAACATGACCACTCTTTTTCCTGACAGCTTGGTGACAGGAGCAAAGGGGATGGATCTTTGCTTTCAATAAAACAGAAGTTCTTTGACTAGTGGGACTGTTGACCAGGTGAAGCTCTCAGTTCATTTCTATGAATGGAGCCAGTTATTTTGTGTGAAATAGTGCAGTTCTATGGGAGGGACAGATGGCAGCATGCAGTCATTAGTGGGACAATACTATGGATTATTTCTGTCCTTGGGTGACTTTATCAGAAATTGATATTACCCATAAGACAGTTTCCTCTTTCAGTACATTGTTTTTTCATGAAGGAAAAAATAAATACATAAATAAATATCTATAAAAATCATGGTATTATCCAGGAGGTTAGGACCAAAAATATAATGGAGAAAAAAAACCCACTCATGAAAACAGAATTAACCAGTAAATAATTAAAATATTGAACAAAAAAGAGAAGACTAACAACATTTTGGAAGAGATGTCAGTTCTGTTACCTCCATAATTGCAGCCTGGTAACTGGGATGTGAGATCAGACAAATGATGTTTTTCCTAGTTTCTTTCCCACTGCCAGTAAATGAGTGTATATGTCCCCAGTGGGGAGCTGAAGGGACTCTGTCTGAGGAGTTATGTTTGAATTCAGGGGGGTGATGGCTGCATATGCAGATAACTACCTCTGGTTTCCCAGACTGGAAAAAAATTATCCTGACTCCAGCAAATTCTTTTTGTAGGCCCTGTATTGATGGCTCCAAATGAGTTGACTCAGTTTACCTTCACCTCAAGACTATAATCACTGATGCTAAGAGATACCACTCATAATACATGAGCCATGAAAGCTAATGCAGGCTGGTGATTTGCCTGCTGCCTTTCACCCACATGGTCCAGGGAGAAATGAGGCTTTGATTCTTCTTTTGTTCAAAGCTTTAAAGTATAAGCTAAATCCAGAAAGCATTTATCCTTAAAAAAAAGGATTCTTTTTTTCCCAAGTAGGCAAGCCACAAAGTAGAAGCTGTTGCTTGAATGAGCTGCAGTGCTGTGGATGCAGGTGGGTTCATCAGATTCACAGATATTATTATTATATTAATTATTATTATATCAGGGCACAGTTACACTCATCATGGCAGATGGGGGAGTTTTAAATGTACCTCTAAGCTAAAAATCTGTCTTTTTGTTGACTTATTTTGAATAACAAGGATGAGGAACCAGGAAATACCCAACATGTTCCTTTTCCAGAATAATTTCAGATGGTGTTTTCAAGAAACCAGCCGCCCAATTAATTTATTGCACTGGTAAGATTGATTCCCTAAAAGTTTTAGCAAGGATGCACAGGCTGGCCTTGTGATCATCATTTGCCATGGACACAGAGAGGGAACCTCATCAAAACGTGACAGCTTTTCCCTTCAGTGCATTTCCAGAGCTGTGGCTTTCTCTGAGGATGGCTGCACGTGGTAAATGGAGCTGCAAGGCAGAGCTGGAGCAGGATGGGACACCCATTGCTCAGCTCTGCTGAGTCAAATATTTGACTAAAAAAATAAAGGCATCTGCTGATAAAATCACATTTAATTAGAAGGGGAAAAAAATGAACATGCTGAATAAAAAGAGACCAGAGCAGTTACAGAAAGGAAGTTGAATTAATCCATCTAGGAAGTCTCTGAATAATGATCATTATTAATAACACTGAGCACTCTTGTAGCATTTTTTTGGGTCAAGTTCATTGTTGTGAATCATCACAACAAACATGGAATGCAGGGTGTTCTTCAGCATCCAAATGTCATGTCTAATTTATATTAGTTCTCACTATCACATGGTATGTGGGTGAATCCTGTCTTTGTTACCAAAAGGGTTTTTCCCCTCTCTTGCAAATAAAAATCTTGTCATTTATGTGTCTCCTTAGTGTGTCTCCTGGCATATTAAGTATGGAATAAAATGTGCAGAATGTAATATGGAATAAGTGTTTTTGTTTCCCCTGCAATTTTTAAAGGTATTTCTTTACAGAAAAGGAAATTTTGGACAAATCTTTAATACTTTGGTTTCAACAAAAATCCTCTTACCTGCTTTAAGCCTCAGCACTCTGCATGAAATGTACCACCAGTCTTTGGTCTTGAAAGCCTGAATATGAACCCACCAGCAGCTGGATTGTGCATCAGCCACATCCATGGGAGCATAGCCACTGACATCAGTACATGTAGTGCACCACCCTATAAAAATTAACCAACAACCCTCCTTCCATTCCTCAGTTCTTCAGGTCTGCCAGCACCTGTGGATCACTAGCATCATTAACATCATAATCATTAGCAGCCAGGATCATCTGCTGGGCAGTGTACTTTCTGCAGCTTGGATAGTTGGGATCCCCTTCTCCATCTAGCATTAAGAGTTTGCAGCCTCTGCTGATAACCTGTCTCAATTCAGACACATTATTTACCACTTGTTGTCTTAGTTCAGCTACAGTTGAAAATGAATACAGGTTAGAGCAAGATTTGAAATTATGGTTGTTTTCCAGGCAAATCTAGAGGTACTGATGCATAATCTGACAGAGAGAAATTGTTCTGAAACAGATCTCACCTGTATAGACAAGTTGTTTGTATAAACAGTAGAGCAGGTACAAGGTTTGAAAAACAACTGTGAAACTGCTATTATAAAAAAAAAAAATCTATTTAAATTCTATTTAAAAAATGTGCTACAATAATGTCTAGGAACACCCCTGGAATAAAGGTATGTTTTCCTGAAGGAAACAGCTTGAGATCTTGAAATGTTTGAGAAAGATGGGTTGGTACCTGGCATATTTTAGCTTCTCTTATCTTTTTAGGTTTCTTTTTTTTTTTTTTTTTTTTTTTTTTCTTCACTTCGACGCTCAACTTGAGAGCTGTGGCGAAAAACCCTGCCCACCCCCCCGGCCGGCCTCGGTGCGCGGGTTTTTTAACCTTTCCC
>JAOEGS010003438.1:11836-25753 GCA_025447755.1 Corythornis vintsioides
CCCCCCCCCCCCGGGGCCGGCCCCCCGGTCCGCGGGGGTGGTTGGGTGGGGGCGCGGGGGGGGCGGAGGGGGGGGGGGGGGGGGAACAGAAGGGGGGGGGGGTTTAAGAGACCCCCTAAACCGGCAGAGCCCCCCCCCCCCACGGCGGGGGGTCCCCCCATCCCCAACCTGCTCAGGGTGCCCGGGCCGGTCGCCTCGCCAGATACCCATGGGGAGGGGGGCGGGGGGCGGGACCGGAGGCGGGGGGAGGGGCGGGACGAGCCGGTTTTACCCCCCCGGGGCCGATTCTACCCCCCCGGGGTCAGTTCTGCCTCCCCAGAGCCGGTTCTACCCTCCCCCGGGCCGATTCTACTCCCCCCGGGGCAGGTCCTACCCCCGCCGGGACCGGTTTTGTCCCCGCCAGGGCCGGTTTTACCCCTCCTCGAGCCGGTTCCACCCCCCCCCGGGGCCCGTCGTGTCCTCCCCACCCCACTCCCAGTGTCCCCGCCACCCCCCGGTGTCCCCCCAACCAGCGTCCCCTCCCCGCTCCGGGTGTCCCCACCCTGTCATAGGCCCCCCGGTAACGGGAGGGGGCCCCGGGCCGGCCCCCTCCCCCACCCTGGGCCTTGCGGTCCCGTCGTCGCCGCCGCCGCCGCCGCCCCCGCCCCGCACCACGGGCCCCGGAACCGCTGCCGCCCGGTCGCCGTGACCCCCAACCCGGAAGCGCTTCCGCCCCTCCAGCCAATGGCGACGCGCCGAGCTCCCTCCCCCCGCCGGCAGCCAATGGCGACGCGCCGAGCCCCTCAGGCAGCCAATGGGGAGGCGCCGCCGTCTAAGCCCCGCCCACCGCCCCTTCGCCATCTTGGGTGAGGGCGGCGGTGACGTCGGGGTGGGCGCCATCTTGGGTGAGGGCGCCGCCGCTCAGGCCGCGGCGAGGCTACGCCCTCCAGTGGGTTCGGCCAATAGGAGCGGCGGAAACGCGTCGACGGCGAGGGCGCGGCCGCCATCTTGGCTAAGGGCAAGGGCTCTGCTTCCTCGAGCCTCCGCGGAAAACTGCTTTTCACCTCGCCCCGCAATTAACGGCGTTAATTATCGCGATGTATTCACACGATACCTCCCTTCCTCGCGCTCCCCGCCGCCCCCTCCGCCTCTCTCCGCCCCGCGGTCCTCCAGCACCACCGAGCGCCGCGGAGCAGAGCGGCCGCATCTCGCTCACTTCCGGCCGCCCACCGGAAGTGGCGGGCGTTTTCCCATAACTCCCGCGCGCGGCCTTTTCCTTCTCTTTTTGCTGCCGCCATGGTGGGTACCGGGGCCTCGGATCCGCCGCCATCCGCCGTCGCCAGGGCCCGGCCGGGGTCGATACCAGCGGGAGGGGAGCGGAGGGACCCCTGGGAGTCGCGATGGCGGCGGTGGCTGCGGTGGGCGGCGCCCGATGGCTCCCGCCGAGGCCTAACGGCGGCCGGCCTGTTCTCGACTCCCGTTAGGGCATCGATATCCGCCACAACCGGGACCGGAAAGTGCGGCGCCGCGAACCGAAGAGCCAAGATATTTACTTGCGCTTGCTGGTCAAGGTGGGCCCCGGGGATTGGCGGGCTCGGGGGTTCTACCGGGTTTAACGGGGCTCCCCCCGTCGCCGGTACTGAGCCCGGTGTACCGGGGATTCCCCCCCCCCCCGTAGCTCTACCGGTTCCTGGCCCGGCGCACCAACTCGGCGTTCAACAAGGTGGTTCTAAAGCGGTTGTTCATGAGCCGCAGTAACCGGCCGCCGCTCTCCCTGTCGCGCCTGGTGAGTCCCCGGGGCACCGGGACCCCCGTAACGGGCTCTGGGGGGAGGCACCGGGACCCCCGTAACGGGCTCTGGGGGGAGGCACCGGGACCCCCGCAACGGATCCCGAGGGGAGGCCCCGGGACCCCCGCAACGGATCCCGAGGGGAGGCCCCGGGACCCCCGCAACGGATCCCGGGGGGAGGCCCCGGGACCCCCCAGACGGATCCTGGGGGGGGTTCCCGGGCCCCCCAAGACGTTACCGGGGGTTTGGGGGGGGGGGTGGTCCCGTTACCCCCTCCCCCCATCAACCACCACCGCAGTGCCCCCCACAAGAACGTCCCACGAAGGCGACAACCACTCGGATGCAAGTCACAGCCATGGCATAAATTATCTTCATTAATCTGTTCCATCTCATGAAGCACTATGAGCTGTGTAAGGGGTAACTGAGGGGTCTCCAGCAAGCCTTTGTGCTCCCTAGCTGCCCATCTGTGTGGACCTGTGGCCAGAGCCCCACCAGGGTACCCTGGGGGCTGGCAGGGTCTCCCCAGGGAGCCAATCCACAGCTCCTCACTCTGGTGGCCAAGGTTCAGCAGGTCACACTAATTAAAGGAGGTTCTCATTTAAATTCAGGGAATACAGGCTAAGAGCTTCTACAGGTAGCTCAGTAGGCAAGTTCATCGTGCATCTGAGGCCACCCAATAGAAATATTAAAGGAATGAGGCCCAAGAAGTGTGTAGAAATACAGTGCAGGGCTTCAGAACGAGGGCACTGCTTTGCTCTCACACAGTCACTGATAGAAACACAGAATTTCTTACTATTTGTGTTGCATTTGCTGCTCCCTGTGCTGTGGGAATGGCAATGTGACCCAAGCACACACCACGTCCATAGCTCATTCACACCCAAACATGCAACAACTGTCAGAGAAAACTGCTTTTTTCCCCCCCACCACACAGGGTAATTTGTGGACTTTTGTTTTCCAAATAAACAATTTTTCTTAGGTTCCCCCCCCCCCAGCTGAGTGGATGCCTCACATGAAATGGGAACTTATCTCTGAGCATTCAAAAGAACAAATGATTTTTTTTCCTCTTAATTATTTATAGACAATTGTTCTTTGCCCTTTCTAGTGCCAGTGTGGCTGTTCAGATTATTACAGTCAATATAACAGGTCTAGGAGCACTGTCTCAGTGATGCAAGGGCCTGGTGATGTTTATTGTCTGCTTATTTGATCTCCCTCTACTTATCCAGAATAAAAATAAATATTGGGGGAAAAAAAAGAGGGGAAGAGGGTTTTTTGTAACAGGAAAAAAACCCCAACTTCTTTCTTGGGTGTAAATACAGTGTAATAACCTCAGCCCAAACAAAATGAAGGGAAGAGGTAAAAGGCTTTTGTTGTAGGATTTTTATAGTTTATGAGACAATAAAATTGGAGGGTTAGAATAGCAGACAACTCAGACTCATGTGAAAAGTTACAACTGCACCATTCTCCTTCCATGCAGCTCTCTAATGACTGCACATTGTCCTGTAATGACATAGGAGCAGTGATTGCAGTCTGAGGGTCAGGGAGTCCTTGCCAAGGGCCAGGCACGAGGAGCTGGTGGAGATGTGCAAAGGGGGCAGAGCATGGAGGTGCCTCCCTGCCCCGTGCTGGGAGCCTGGGCACACACAGGGAGATGCAGGGAGCAGCTCCTCAGCTGGGAAGGAGCCAAGCAAATGGTGAGTGCACACAAACAGGCAGGAAATGCCCAGGGGTGGAGAAGCCAGAAGATCATCCTCCCAGTGTCTCTGACTGGCTATTCCCTGCTGGGAGCACAAGGACATCCCTAGGGATGGCAGCAGCTGGCTCCATGAGCACAAGGATGGAAAATGCTCTGTGGAGGAGCTGAATGGGCTGGTCTGTGACAGTCCCTGCAGGGAAGGAGACAGGGAGATAACAGAGGGGGAATGGATCTGAAATGCAGCAGATGCAGTGGGGAATTCCCCTTCTCAGGGATGCTGCCCTGTTCCTTCCTACTGCTGCCTTCCTCTCCTGCTCCTGGCTCCTTACACAAATCAGGATGAAGAGAAGATCAATCAAACACTGCTTAAGGTGATATAAAATCCCATATTTCTCTAATACCACCCCTGCCCCACAGAAGAAGTGAAAACACCATGTTTGTCCATCAGGACAGAAATGCAACAAGAACAGTACTTTTCAGAAGAGCCTGTGCCTTGAAATCTCCCTGCATCCTCAAAGAAAACCAACATAAAATTAAGTAAGAAGAGCTAACAAGCAGGGTGGATTGTTTTCTTGTGGTTTTTAGTTTTGTTTAGGTTTTTTTTTTCCCTTTCAGCAAAGGTCAGCAATCCCACAGCAGCAAATTAATCCCAATTAGCAATGATATTTTGTCTTGATATATCATGACACTTTTGATTTACTGTGTTTCCAGGACGCAGGCAGCAAATGTTAATGATTTGGTTTGCTGGGAATTTATCCTCCTGCTCGTTTCCCATTTGCTGATCAGTTGCAGCTCGTCAGGACTTGGCTGCTCCAGCTAACCAACTGACAGCCTGGCAGGAGTGATGGGGTGTTCTGCAAGCTTCAGGGTTTTTCCATGCCAGCTGCAAACATGCAGGTTCTTCTTGGAAAAAAGACTTCCTGGCAGCCAAGGAGGAGTGATGATGATCATCTAAGTGTCACTTGTAATTTGTATTTCATGTGTTTAATGGCGTTGCCACCGAAGGATGGTGTGTGGAGAACCAAGCTAATGAGAGAATGGGGCACTCTGAGGAGGCTAATGAAGGGAAGCACACCTAGCTCTGCTCACTGCTAGAAAACATGCTAATAGAAATGATGGATTTTTACATGATGATTTATCTGCCCAGCTGGTCTAGTTTAAATTAGAGCTCCCAGAATGTTTCTCTGGAGGCTGGTGCAGGCAGCAAGCATCCCTTTTCCTGCTCACAGTAAATGCACACCCCACTCAGAGCTGTTGCAGATGTCAGACCAAAGGTGTGGGGAAATCTTCAGCACTTACTGCTGGAAGTTTGATGACAGCTTATTCTGGGGAATGGTTTGTTATCTAATTGCTGCTCACTGGGAAGGTTTGATAAACACCTTGCTGAACCTATTGAAAGCAAAGGGGCTGCAGTGTTCAGACTTCCCACCACAAACACACCGTGCCTACTCTTCAGTGCTTACATCAGTCATCACAATGGGCTTTGGGCACCTCTGTCCCTCAGCATCTCCCTTAGCTGAACAGAAAACCCCAGCTCTGATTCCACAGAGAGCAGGGTCTTTACCACCACAGAAGCACTCTGTGAAGTTCTTGCAGACAGCAGCAGAGGAAAACCTGCTCTGAGCTCCAGAAATAGCCTGCATGCTACAGGTCTATATTGTTTATTGGATATGCTACAGATTTCACCCCAGAGCACCACAGAATTAGGAGTCACTTTGCCAGTGATATTCATGGCATTTCTGTTTCATTAATTAAGAAGGAAACTGCTTTCAAACTTTCAAAACTAACTTCTTCACAGGTTATCAGAGCTAGATAAAACTTTATATGGAAGAGAAATGAAAAGTGCCATCTTCATAAAGTTCATTTAAAATGAGGAAGGTAAAAACAGCTGATGAGCTGGTTTGGGGTTTTTTTTGGCCACTTTTCAAGCTTAAAAATAAAAAGTTTTGCTTAATTGAGCCAAAACCAAGACAAAGTTTCTACATTGCTATGAACAACTAATTACAAAGTACTGCCTGGCACTGCCCCACAGCTGAAAAAGTCCCTCCCCAGCTTTCCTGGAGCCCCTGCAGATCCTGGAGCCACCAGAAGGTCTCCCTGGAGCTTCTCTTCTCCAGCTGAACACCCCCAACTCCCTCAGCCTGTCCTCACAGGAGCTGCTCCAGCCTCTGCCCATCCTCATGGCCAAGCTCTGGACACATCCCAGCCCCTCCAGATCTCTGCTGCAGAATAGTGTGGCACTGCCATCAAGACAGCTGGGAAGTTATAAATAATGACTGGGAGGAAAGCAAGCCATGGAGCAGCTCGAGCTTCTGGGATCCCCCAGGCAGATGGCCTGATCCATTATAAACGTGCACCCTTCAGAGCAGATGCAGTGTCAGGAAAGTGTCTCTGCAGTTACAGTTCCCTGGGACTCTGCCTCAATAAGGACACTGGTTGCCAACCTAGAAAAGCCCTGGATGGCACCAGATGCCCTCCAACAGCTGTACTCTCCTGAACCCTGAGTGAGGGCCGAGCTGCTGCAAATCCTGAGCTCAGAGCCAGCCCAAGCTGAGGGCAGCTCCCTCCCTTCCCCTGGCCTGCTCAGAACTGCAGGCAGTGCCCCAGTGCTGGCAGCAGCAGAGTTTACAGTGGGGCAGCTGGTGCAGACTGGGTGGGAAGTGCTGCTGTGTCTTGGACGTTGGCACACACTGTATCCAGAAGATAGCATTCCTGAGAGGAAAGAACCAAACCAAACACCAACCAACCAACCAAACCCCAAGCAAACCAGAAAACCAAGCAGGCCTTTGAGTGTTTGTTGTTTTTTTTTCCTTGGATTGACAATTTAAGGTAAGAAAACAAAATAAGGAGTGTCAGAACATAAAACCTACCCATTTAAAACCAGTGTGTGCTAATTACCATTTACCTCCCTTTCCCCACAACCCACCTAGTGATTTATTTTAAAACCTGTAAAGAACTGTGAGAAAGTGTTTTCTTTGTAATTCCTGACCTCTCTTGTGGGATAAAAAGCTGCCAATACTCGTTTGTGCTCTCTGCCTTTGAGGAGAAAATTCAATCCAATTTTTAATGCAAAATGTTTGAAACGTTTTAATGGACATAACAGTCTAACAGTGTCAAATACCCTTTAAAACAATTTAAATTAAGTATCATTGTCTTTCCTTCAAGGCACTACCTTTAATTGATTTAATCTTAAATGGTTTCTTCCTAGCACAGCAAATCCCATTGATTCCAATTAATATTCAGCTGGTCTTTCTCTATAAATAATTACTGGCCAATTTATTTCTTTTAGGTCAGACTATTTTTTTTTTTTTTTTTGCTGTGGCCATCCCTGGTGGTTCTGGGATACTCTAAGTGCAGGAACACTCCTGTTACAAGGCTGGGTTAGACTTCAGCTACACCCAATACTACCAAGGGTTAGACCCTGGTGTGACACAAAAACCTGAGCACTCCAAGCCCTCAGCCCTCCTGCCACAGCAGCACAAGGCAGCTGCTGCACAGGCTGGAGCAGCAGTCAGGGAAGGATGTGCCCCAGTTTCTGTTCCATCCAGGGCCACTTGCCAGGGTATGAGGGACTTGGTTTCAAAACCCTGCCCCTCGCAAAGCCTTTGCTCCTCACTGTCTGGTTCAGCTCCTCATGCTCCATCCTGGCCAGACGTCTTAGAATCTGGATCATCAGGGGATTATATTCCTTGTATGAAAGTGCTCCCTTCATGCAGCAGTCCTTGTGCCATCCACCTTCAACAAGATCTCTCCAAATCCCTTCCTAAACCTCCAGCAGGTGCCAAGCTCTGGTCTGCTGTGAGTGGAAACAGGGCTTGTGCTGGGCTGGAGCTTCCCTGCACACAGGGCTGAGCAGGATGTGGACTTGGCCCCAGAAACGTTAACATTGTGGAACTGGGGTGACTGGAGCACTCGGGATGGAGCAGATTCTGGCCCTGCTCCAAGAGTCATTAGGGAGATGAAAGCTCCTCTCCCAGTCAAGCTCTCTCCTGTTTTTTCCACCCAATGGATGCCAGCAGCTTTATTCTCCAGGATTACACCTGGGGCACTAGGGGAAAAGGAACAGAAACCACTGCCTGGGCCAGAAGGAGCAACTGGCTTCTGAGTCCCTCAGCCCCTGCAGCAGCAACGGGGGGCTTTCCTTCAGTGCCCCTTCAACTGGCCAGTCTTTCAGCCACAGCTTGAAAAATAACTGGGATCTGGAGAGAGCAGAAGATGAACAGAGCAGAGTCTGCTCGACACATTCAACTATAATAAAAATGGAAAACCACAACTGTATTTACCTGTGGTTCAGATTTCCCTGTGGAAGCTGAGAGCTGTGACATGGACTGAACACCTCTGTGCCCCAGCACAGCCTCTAAAGTGCTCTTTGTGGTCTCGTGCAGTTTGTTCCTCCAACAAGAGGAAAAGGTGCATCAAATTAATCATCATTTGTGAATTCTAAGGTCGTTCATAGATAATAACAGGCAAATTCACTGTATTGGTTTTCTGAACAGGTTTCTAATTGAACTAAACACCCAAAGTGCCTGCAGATGGTGTCCAAGAAACACCCCATGTCCCATTGGATTGTCTCAGAGCTGCTGAGCCCGTGGCTGGACAGCTCACTGTAATAACTGCAATTGTTTGTCCTGTTTTCTTCCTTTGTCATTCTCAGATGTGCTAATTCTTAATAACAGGCATAAAAGGAGTTATCCTGCTGTTTCCTCATAGCAAAACAAACAATGGGTGAGATTCTGGGCAACCTGTGTTATCCAGCACAATAAGATCCTATTTCAATAGAGGTGGGTATAGACAATGGTTAAAATGCTGCTTGTTATGAAATCTATCCAACTTATTTATATGAAACAATCTCATTGTCTCCTCTCCTACCCCCAGAAGAACTGATGCAAGCAAACATGAATATGAAATAAGATTATATGATTCTTTGGAGTCATTTCAGGAAATTGCAACAGTGTCTGAAATGAAAAATCCTCCCCGAGTCAATCAGCTGAGGCTGGGGGGTCAGCAGGGAGCTGTGGGGGGTCAGCCTGTCTCCCTGCCACAGAGGGAGTGATGCACCCCCCCAGCAGCCTGCAGCACCCCCCCCCAGCAGCCTGCAGCACCCCCCCCAGCAGCCTGCAGCACAGGGAGAGCTCCTCAACACCCCAAACAACAGACAGACCCCCAGTGACAGCAAGCAGCAAAAGGAATTCTTCTTTCAGAGCTGCAGCAGCTTTTTGGAGGTGTTTTCCCACTGGCAAGTGGAGCTGGGCAATGATTCCCTGACTGTCCTGTCTCCTGCTCTCTATTCTAGCATTAGCCACTCCCCACTTTATTGCCTTCACATTCTTGCTCCTGCTTCCCTCGAGATCTAGAGTAAATCTCCCACTTCAAGCAAGCAAGAGCAGGCATTAAATATGCCTTTCATTTCATCTGCTCAGCATATTCTAACTAAATCTGTTGGTTTCTAAATGTCAGAAGTTTTCAAATATTCTGCATACTGGGATCTTCAAGTAATTTATATGAATAGGAATATATTCACAATTTATTTTCTTTCAGTCACAGAAAGACTAAATAATAATTCCAGGAGGAAACAACAATAAGAGGCAACTAAACAACAACGAAAATCAAACCAACCACTGAAGAACAAGCAAAAAAACCCACCAAAACCATAGAAAAACCCCATCACTTTTCAAAAACAGAGATAACACCAATTAAAACAACACATTGTAGACACATAAGCACAGAGAGAAGAGAAAAAGGAAATTACACATATTCAAGAGCAAAAAAAAGGAATATATGTAAGATTTATTGTGAAAGTATCTTCAGCTCCTCAGTGGAAAAGGGACAAATAAGACAGCCCTGACCAGCCTGACTGCCCAGTTCCCTTAGGAATCTGCATGGCAAAGGGCTACACACCAGAATGACAGGACTGCTGGAGAAATTCAGGGTATCTATTGATGAAAAGAAACAGAAAAGCCACACACAGCTCCCTAAAACATGCTGAGCCCTGAACAGAGCACTAGAACTGCTGCTGATAAAGCAGGCAGAGGTAGAAATGCTACTGCATGACAGTTACATTGAGTGGAGGTGCAGAATTCTCTGAAGCAACAGAGAAATGAATGTTCCTCCTTCTTGTCCCATCCATAGGAATAGAGAAAGAAACCCCTGGAAACTGCTTAATATTGGCAGCTGTTCAAGCCTGATCCAGGCTGGGCAGGGACTGGTGAGAGCAGCCCTGGAGAGAAGGACTTGGGGGTGCTGAGGGGGGAGCAGCTCAACAGGAGCCCTCGGGGAGCTCTGGCACCCAGAGAGCCAATGGTGCCCTGGGCTGCAGCCAGAGCAGTGTGGGCAGCAGCTGAGGGAGGGGATTCTGCCCCTCTGCTCCACTCTGGCAACACCCCCCTGGAGCTGCCTCCAGTGCTGGAGCCCCCAGCACAGGAGAGATCTGGAGGGGCTGGGATGTGTCCAGAGCTTGGCCATGAGGATGGGCAGAGGCTGGAGCAGCTCCTGTGAGCACAGGCTGAGGGAGTTGGGGGTGTTCAGCTGGAGAAGAGAAGCTCCAGGGAGACCTTCTGGTGGCTCCAGGATCTGCAGGGGCTCCAGGGAAGCTGTGGAGGGACTTTTTCAGCTGTGGAGCAGTGAGAGGACTGGAGGGGATGGATCCAAACTAGAGCTGGGTAGATTCAGATCAGTCATGAGGAAGAATTTCTTCCCCAGGAGGGTGGTGAGAGCCTGGCCCAGGGTGCCCAGAGAGGTGGGGGCAGCCCCAGCCTTGGCAGTTTCTCAGGCCAGGCTGGATGGGGCTCTGAGCAACCTGCTCTAGTGGGAGGTGTCCCTGCCCTTGGAACTGGATCAGCTTTCATGTCCCTTCCACCCTGGCCATGAGTCTCTGATTCTCTGAAACCTGTCCCCAGGGGAGCCAGATCTGAGATCTTACAGGAGCAATCTGCAGGGTGAAGTTGTTCTCAGAGTCACTAATTTTAGCTGCTTAGTCCAAGGGTACTTGTCATTCTGCAGCCTTGACTGGGAGCTGCAGTATGTTCAGGGAAAAGCTATGGAGCTACAGAAGGTCTGCCTTTTGCACACTGATCAAATTGGATATGAAACAGGCAATGCATCTTCTTTAATGGCATGGCTGCTCACTTGGCCCTCTCACCTGAATGTCTTCTCCTTAGCAAACCTTTGGAATCAAGGGAGAATAGTAACTGGATGCTCCTGGCTGATTGCAGCTGAATGCTGAAGGCACTTTTTTACATAAAACAAGACACAGAAATAATAACAGACCTTACAACAGCAGAGGCAGTAAAAAAAAAAACCAAAATAAAGCAATTGTTACAAGTGCTGTGGAACTGGCAGGACAGCAGAAGCAGGAGATCTGAGGTGGTTTGCAACACACCCACAAATGAAAGCTGATGCAGTGGTTACTCTGTCCTTGTGATGGACTTTCCCCTTCAGACCTCCTGGATGTTGTACAAGGTATCCTCAGACTGCTAATGCTGCAGCCTCAGAGGGCAGTGCCTGCTTGCTGCACAGAAATCCAAGTACTCAAGCTCCCTGCTAAGATGCACATTAGCAGCACCAAGGGAAAAGGGGATTTAGTTCCAATGTCAGTGGCTGATTAAACAGTGGTATCTAATCTAACTAACTGGACTAGGGGAAGGGTAGAGGATGCAGAGTTCTGTATATAGAGGGGAGAAAGAAAAAGCCCCTTGGCTTGCATTTTGCAGGCAAGAGAAAGTGACAAGTACTCATGGTAGTGGCAGGAGTGCAGTGCAAGAGTGCAAGGTGCCAGGCCAGCCAGTCCCTCTCATGTTAAGAAACACAGATTATTAGGGATATGCTCTTCTTCTGAGATAAAGTGGATACATGGAAATACTGTCTTTGCCTGAGCATATTCTACTTGCTATAGAATATATAATATTGTATATATAGTATTATATATACATAATATATAATATACAATACAGTGGCAGGAATATTATTACTTTTTCCCTTTTACAGGGTTACATTTTAGAACCCTTATTCTCTGCAAAGTACTGGAAGGGTTTGGCTTTGTCCTGATTTTTATTTCTCATGGGTCAGAATTCGTTCCCATGAAAATCAGTGTGTTGGGATGTTGACTTGAGTGCTATCAGGGGGCAGTCCCAGCACCACCTGCCTGTGGAATTCTGTATTTATCCAGTTAACACTATTGGTCTCCTCTGCATAAGGTGTGTGGTCAGCTAAGGGGTGACCATCTCCATGAGAAATGAGCAGGTGTTACTGGCTAAACCCTTTGAAGGGTAATCCATCCAACATGCCAAAAGCATGGGTAGCAGTACCAGAGAGTTTACAAACTTCACCTTGGCTTTCCCATTTTGTAAAAAGCACAGATGAACTGGAACAGTATCAATCCCAGCAGCAAACCACCCCAGTTGAGCCACAAACCCTCAGAGTCTCTGCTCTGTTTGCTGTGTTTCCATGCTCAGGAGGCAAGCTGCTGGCTCTGCTCTGACACCTCCCACCTCCAAGCATTTTGCTTAGGAAGATTTTGCTTGTCTATAAAGGAGGGGGAGGCATTGCCACAGCACTTCAGCTACAGCCTGGAGTGAACTTCTTGCAGAGAGGCTGGGACAAACTGCTGGAGGCAGTAGGGAATGTGTGCCTGGAATGTGATGGTGTAAAACTCAGGATGGAAAAAAACAAACTCAAAGGGAAAAAAAATCCTTCTCCATATTTGCATATTAAAAACCCACTCCAAAATTCATTCAATAGCTTCAATAAATCAGGCAGTCCTTATATCCAGGATTGAATTACAATCCAGTGTTTTGGGAGTGGAACCAACTTCAAACCTCTGGCCTGCTGCTAACACCACAGCATCAGCCTGCCTGAAAATGCTTCCCATCCTGCTGCCACACATAAACCATGCCACAAAGAGCTGTTCATGTGAAAGCAAAGCCTAGGAGCAACCTGCCTGTGGCATCCATTCTGTTTGGTTTTAGTGTTAATTGGGTTTGTTTGATTTGTTTATGTGTTTTTATTTTTTAATGTCCACAAAGGCTGTTAGAATTTTTTTTGGGTCTGAAGCTTCTGTAGAAATTCTTTGGGTCTGAAGCTTCTCCTTTTTGGGTCTGAAGCTTCTGTAGAAATTCTTTGGGTCTGAAGCTTCTCCTGGCTGTGCACTTGTGATGTAAGGAGTAATCAGTCACTCTTCACATGAGTGATAAAGACAAAGGATGTGATTCATCTCACCTGACTCCAGCCATAGGCATTTGGGCTGATACAGAGGGGAATTTTGCAGCCATTTAGGTCCCAGTCTGGCTGGAGAGATGGGTGCCCACAGCCCATACCCCTGGTTTTTACACTCCCACCCCTGCAGGTTACTGCTCCCTCAGACCAGGCAGCTCAGCAGGAGCCCCCCCCAGATTTCTGCCAAAGTGAACCAGGTTAGCTTGAAAAGTTTCATCTTAGAAGGTGTCAGCCTCCTGCTGCTGCAGATGGAAAAGGCTGCAAAAGAAAGAAGATGCTACAGGAGACTGAACTATTGTGATC
This sequence comes from Corythornis vintsioides, assembly GCA_025447755.1. Classification (NCBI taxonomy): domain Eukaryota; kingdom Metazoa; phylum Chordata; class Aves; order Coraciiformes; family Alcedinidae; genus Corythornis; species Corythornis vintsioides. The sequence goes on from JAOEGS010003438.1 coordinate 24,811, forward strand.
CTGCTGAAACGTGGCACTGCTCTCCTCCCTGGGATGTTCATCTCCTTACTGTCACTAGGAGTTTATCTCTGTGGTCAGCTGGTTTCTCCTTTTTCCTCATTTCTACAATTAGTGTATTCTTACAATCTGTTTATTCTGACTTGTAAATTGCACGTTGTAACTCCACAGAAGCAACGGGAGTTGCTTCCTATTGTAGTCACTAAAGCAGAGCTGCTTAGGATGGTAGAGAATTTAACAAAGAGAAAAAGGATGTGAAAAAAATGTGGCTCCTCACTTATTTCAGTGCAAGCCCTTTCCAGGCAGAAAATGGAGAAGTTTTTGTGCATGACAAGAAGAATAAAATCAATCTCTGATGTATGTTCTGTTCCTGTGAAAATTTCCAATATCTACTGTTGCAAAAATGTAGCAGTTATTTAAAACAATTATAATCTCTCACAAATATTTAGATAAGTGTTTCAAACAATGAAGTTAATCTGTGTGCTGAGCTGCCAGTTCTGCTGATTTCAATAGACTGAACTTTCCAGAGGAAGACTGCAGGGACACACACCACCAACACACCCCAAGCATGAGGATGACAAAATGCCTCCCAGTTCAGCTGGGACCGGAGGGATGGGCTTTTTCTGGGAGATCTTCATCCATGGCCAGATGTTTTCACCCCCATTATTGAGAAGCTTATCAGCTTTCAGATGGCCTCGGCAAATCCCCTGGGCGTTTTCAGCCTGCTGGAGGATGACTCTAATTTGCATCTTAAAAGATAGGCAAACTTACTAATGGAGGTTGCTTCTCTTTGGTCTCTCAATTTGCCCCTTAGCTGAGACCTTCCCTGCAGGTGGCAAGATAGAAAACATGGGAATGTCACACAGTGCCAGGGGCTGGAAGGGCCCTAGAAGATCATCTAGTCCAACCCCCCTGCCAGAGCAGGGGCACCTAGACCAAGTCACCC
>JAOEGS010003438.1:32242-47988 GCA_025447755.1 Corythornis vintsioides
CTCCAACTGACTCCCATTGCCTCTTGTCCTGTCCCTGGATGACACTGAGCAGAGTCTGGCTCCATCCTCCCTACACTCACCTTTAACACACTGACAGACATGCTCACACAGACCATGGAGAGGAGAACATCTCAGATGCTTTTTTACCAATGTCTTACCATCAATCTCTGTTTTTTTCTCCTATCAGCTGCAGCAGACTGGGTTTGTGCCATTCTCCTTCTCAGACTCGTATGCTCACCAATTGCAAATGAGCGTTTGAAAGGAGTGGGAGGTATGTTAGGTAGGGTGAGGACAATATCATCTTCCTTTCTGCTCCAGAGCTTGCCAACAGAAGCATATGTAGGCTGGGCTGGTTCCCAAAGCCTCCCGAGCAGATGGAGCAGCAGTTTACACTGCACTCAGACCTCCTGCTCGAGTTGGTGTGTTGGCAGCTGTCCCACCACAAGTACCTCATTTCACAGGCACTGTTCTTTCTGCCACTGTGGCTACCAGGCAAAGCAGCCACAGCTCCCATGCAGTACCAGGAACAGCATTTTGTCCTGTGGTCAGCAATGCAGGGGGTTCTAGAAATCCCAGTGTGAATCACAAAGCACAGTGAAGGAATGTTGCCACTACTTTTTCTTTTATGATGGTAACAACATTGGCTTTGCTGGCAGAAGTGAATCCCAGAGGCAAGTATGGGCATGAAGCTCACACCAGGCAGGTACTGAACTTTGGAAGCAAGCTGCAGTGTGATCTATCTCACAGCTTTTAACAGATCAAGCTAAATTGTTCTCAATGACACCCAACTTGGAAAAAGAAAGGCAGAGTTGGCAGACTGGTGCAATCAGCATTACCCTGCAGTCTCTACATTACATGGGCTGAAGTGACCTCAAGGTCTCTCAGCTTTCCTTGGAACAACAGATGGGAATGAGCCAGTGGTGGGGTGTGAGGTTGGGGCATTCATACCTGAATCCCACTTTTCTAATTGCCTTTTCTCTCTGACCCTTCACTCTTCTGATGGCTCCCAAAATATGAGATGTTGAAAAGCATTACTGCAGGGCTGAAGAATAAAGGTAGTGTCACTTGTACTTATCATTTTTCCCTGTGAATTCCTCATAACATGGCCTGCCCTGCTCAGGAGGGCATCAGTTCACTGCAGGCTTGTGCTGCTGCCACAGGAGGCATTCTGCAGCTCATTTCTTGAGACCCCTTAAATTGCAAAGCACAGATTATGGATGGGCACCCCCACAGCTTGGCTCTTCTTTACCCTTTTTACTCAGTCTACTTCCCTCCTGTCATGAAAGATTCTGCAGTTTACTGCCATCTCATTCCTTTCCCTAATTACATGGAAATGTTGAGATTGGAGGTGTCCAACTTTACCTTCTATTACACTGTCTTTTTCAAAACATACAAAGCATGAAAGCTTTCAGAAGTTCATGCATAAAAGAGCATTTTTTCTCTTACAAAGCTCTGCCTCTAAGAGTTTTACAAGATCTTTCAAAGCCATTAATGAATTAAGACTTATTATCATACCTAAGTGGTGAAGTATGGATCCAATCCTTCAGTTAAGAGATAATGGCTTTGAGAAATAGCTCAGTATATTTTCCTGTCTCTTTGGGCAAATGATGTAGTATTAGGTCCATAAAGACAGAGGAAATTAAATCCCCATAGAACAATATGGTAATTTAGACTCCAAAAGAGGAGTTCAGTGTTAAAAGACCTCTGTGGATCTCAGAGGGTTCACGTGTGAAAGGCAAAAATGTGTATGTATACAGAACCACTACTCAGACATTCCAGCTCTTCCCTACAAAACACTGTGTCTCTAGGAGGAAATCTTCTCAGTCAGGTAAAGTAAGCCAGCAGATAAGCATTCTGCAGCTATATTTGCCACCAAGCTCATCATATTTTAATGGCTGTAAAAAGAAAGGAGCAGGGTGAAGGACCAGCAAAAGGAGAAACAATTCCACCCTGGGCTTGAGGGCATCATCTGCAGACTCTGCAGTTCTGGATCAAAGTGGTGATATTTTCCTTTGCACTATGATCACCATTTCTGAAAATAGGCTGTGCTTGCTGCTCTCCAAGCTCCCAGCACAGGAAGACATCTGTGAGCTGAGCAAAACAGACAACACAGACGATAGAAGGGAAGAAAAAGAGCAGAAGCTTGAAATGCCAAGGCTGTGTGGGCTGCCTGTTTGGGTTGATGATGAGGAGAGCAAGGTTTGTTTGAAATACTTTGTTTTGCTATATTACAACACAATTTGTTCCGTGTGTGTCCAACTGGAACTTTGACATCCATTCCCTCCCTCGCCTCGCCCTGCACACACAAATCACTTCATTTCTTGGCTTTCAGCTGTTGTGTGTTACATTGAGGATGTTGCAGGCCAGCACAATCACTACAGCTTCTGACCAGGCAGTGAAAAGCATCTTCAGAAGCTGTGCAGCACAGGCAAGGTGAGCAGAGGTGCCAGAAGGCTGCTGCATCAGTCAGGCACTGGCAGTTCTATGGAGACAGCCTCTGTGTAAAGCACAAGGTCCCCCTGGGCCTGCAGTCCCCCTGTTCAAGCCTTGCATTTCACTCCTCTCATGGCTCAGTCTTTAACACCACACAGGGTGTTTTTCAGAACACTGAAGCTGTGTGGCAATGGCCAGTGCATGTTCTGCTCACACCTAGACACAGTCCTAGCTGCTGCAATGGGAGCATTCATCAGCCCTTGGCCCCCCAGAGCAGGGCAATTCAAATGGGCTGGCTGTCAGCTCTGCCCAGGGCTTTGGGCACTGCAGAACCAGACACAACTCCTCTGGCCACCTGCCTCCACCAGCTGCAGCTCCCCGGACTGCACAGGGGATTTCTCTGAGGTCACAGCAAAGCAGACTGGCTGTGGAGTGACAAGTCACCACTAAAATCCCCAAAACTTCAGCAAACACTGTCATTTCCATTCAATTCTTGAAGAACTAAGAAATAAAGATACAAACACCCTGCATGCCAGTATGCAATAACCAGCTGCAACATTTCTGATTTGCAAGGTATTAGACAAATATTTTGCCTTTCCAAGTGCCAACAACTGTGTTGCAGCCTCATTGTCTAAAGGCTTCCTGGCCCTTTTCTTGCTCCAGGGCCTGTTTGCTTTGTTCCATGTCTGGACAACTTAGCACAGATGGATCTAGTTGAGTAGCAAGGGTTTGCAGGTGTTGCTGCACTACAGATAGTAAATAATGACAAAGTGCATGCACAAATTAGATTTATTAGACTTGTAAATATACTCTGTTCTGTACAGGTTGTTCTGTATCAGAGGAAACTGGAGTCAATATCTAAAGAACAGTCCCACTGCAGCTTCTGTATTTTCTCCACTAGAGCATCCTACCCTTCAGCTACCCTTCTCTCCTTCCAGGCAGAAAACTCCCAAATAAGTGCAAACTTCTGATGATTTTTTTTTTTTCCCTTTTTAAACGATCACATTATAATTGCCACAGCCTTCCCCAGTGCCTGCCATTTGGTACTCTTAATGATACTTCTCAAGTGATCAAAGGCACGGAGCTAAGTACACCCTCTGGGGAAAGGAATGTGTTTCCCAGCTTCCTGCACTGCACCTTTTAGTCCCCTGGTGGGTTTTATTATTGAAATCAGCCAGTAGAACAGTCTGTGCTGCTCTGAAAATCATCTTCTACAGTGGCTTTTTTTTCTCAATTTTTTTCTTTTTAAAACTGCTCACTAAAGTTAGAGAGTAACATTGATTTTTAAATTAAATAGTTGCAACTCCCCTTTTCCTAGCAGGCTTGTGTGGATGCATTTCTGCTCACTTTTAAGCCACAGCTGAGTTGTTTTCCTGCAGGCACATACTGCACACATTGCACGAGTGCTTCATGCCTGTGTGTTGTGCTGCTATAAAAACAAGGAACAGAAACAAAAACATGGCAAACACTGCAGGCACTGGATGACTCCCTTACCTCCTGAGCACCCTGCCAAGGGACACTGGCAAGCAGACAGCCCAGGGGAGCTTGTCCCTGCCACCTGCAGCAGGTCACCCAGCCTCACCCCTCCAGCACACACCCCTGTGGATCTCCATCCCAGCACAACACCCTAACACCAGCAAAGGTTTATCACAAAACTGAAAATATTACTATTTCTTGTATGGATCCAGCACATCTTCATTTGTCAAAGCCAATAAATCCCAAAAGCCATTAGAATCCCTATAAATATAAGCTGAAGGATGCAGCCCCTTCGACCCCAGGCACTCTGCATGAGCCAATTCCTGAGCATAACTAGTCAGGGAGCTTTGTACTTGCCCTATGGGTGCTGGCATAGCAATGTGCAACATGAACACTAGTCAGCACCTACAAGAATTATTAGCTCAACAGAAAGACTAGAAGAAATTAGACCAAAATGCATTTAAGAGAGGATTAGATAAGGGAGGGAACCCAATGCACTTTGCAGTCACAGGCTTGTGACCTTCCTTAATCACAAGGGCAGAATGTACAACAGCAGACAAATTGCTCATGAACCCAAGGTATTAAATAATACACAGCTGTAGCACACTCAACAGCAAGCCAGCACAAGATGCACATGATTCTGTAGGTCATTTGAGAGAGAGAAAAGAAAATGATGCCCCACTAGAGACTTGTGAAAATTAATGAGACTGCTGAGCATTCCCAAAGCTGAGAAGGTTTGGGTTTGTTGTTTGGTATTTTTGTTTTGGTTGCTTCTTAGTTTTGCTTGATTTGGTTTGGGGTTTTAATTTTTTTTTTTTTTTCAATTTTGTTTTACAAGATTGATCACGAGAGCTTTCAAGCAAAATGCAGTCATTTTTATACTCTACAAACTGAAATGCATTGGTGTGAGATGTAAGAAAATAAAGCAGGTTGCAACCATAGACTTCCAGTCAGAACAGGACAATGGATTTCAGCTCTTGTGCATTTCCACAGCATTAGCAACCTCCACAGAATGGCACTGCAGGTCTTTGCTGGTGTTTTCTCCCTTGTATCTCTCTGTGATTCATTATAAAACCAATAAAGCATCCAAACAAACAAACAAAAAAAAGAAAAGCCATTTCCTTTAGCCTGTTATTTCACAGCAGCTTACAACCACCTATTTATTTTTAACTCCATTTTGTCCTTTTGCCTTTAACACCTCGTCCCTCTTTCCTTTTTCACTTGTACTTTCAAATCAACTGAAATCAGCTGGGCTTCTTCTAGTTGTTTCCTTATTTACATATCACCATTGACAGCACTTTCAAACAACCTGGAAGAGGAGTTTCTCCAATCTGTAAATACCTTCTGTTCATGTAGTCTTTAGAAACCATGCTTTGAGAGCCCTGAAGGACTGGAGGCACAAAAATCCCAGCCCAGATACAAGCAGCAACAGCACAACTCCACACTCCCCCCCCAGAAAACACACCTTACCCCTGGTTTTCCATGCTGCACTCAATTCTTGGCTGCCAAAGGCCACCAAAGCTTGCCAAGGGCCACACAGAAAAACTGACTCCAATTTCCCTTGCTTCACAGTAACAATCAGCTGATAACAACCTTTAGGCACTGCTGTTTTGTCCCAGAGTTGAATAAGCAGCTGCTTCAATCAGACACTAAATCCACTTTCTAGTCAACACACCAATTTAAGGTCCCCTTCAAGTGCTGAAAGTGCCCAGGATTCAAACACTCCACACACAGAGGGCATTTGCTAGAAGGTATGAAAAATACAACTCTAGAGAAGGTGCTTTACCAGATGAAACTCCAAAAAGACAATAATTGCACATCACTACACCCAGCAAAAAATACACAGCTCATTCCAACTCACTCAGGAGTTGCTACCTGGCAGACCAAGCCTTGGAGAAAACACATGAGAAAGCCAAAACAGACTTACCCCAGAGGAGCAGAGGGTCCAGACCAGCTTCCCACCATCCTTTGGGAACCAGAGCTGCTTGTCTTGGCCCAATTTAAAGGCACAGCCACTCAGAGGGATGCTGGGTAAATCCTGTCCAATGGCAGAAAGGATGGATCCTAGAGTGAGAAATTTACTTTCAGTCAGTTTCTGAAAAAAAGGTGTTCATTTTTTTGTGACTAGGGATTTTAACAAATTGCTTTAGGATTGGGAACTTTAAATTCTGTTGCTATCCCAGGAGTGAAGCTCTAAATTAACCACTTCTAGAACTCCAGACTTGCTTCTGGCTACTCCTGATGGATGCAAATTTATTACAAGACCTGGTAAATTACAGTTGCTTTAAGTATCAGTAAACAAGATTGGTTTTTAGTGGCCTAATTGCTCAATAAGGGGTGAAGGGAAAGGATTAACCCTGCCACACTTCTCTGTGCTAGCCAGATGTAGATTGCAAAGTACCCTGCAAGTCTGCACAGAACATGCAGAGGGGAAAATGCTGCAGGTACATGGGCTTGGGAGTCAGAGGCAAGAATGGCTGCAGGCAGCTTTGCCAGACAGGACTGGGACAGATGGATGCACTGCAGCAAAACCTGCACAAACATGCCTTAATATTCAGCAACAAAACAAACTCAAACCCCAGCCAAACAAAAAGTGTCATTTGTATTCAAAATATCTGGATGTAGATGCAAATATGACACAAAACCAAGAGAAAAATCCACTTTTCTGGAATGATTTGGAGGCCAAAGAACTCCACCTACAGCTCCTAAAACCTATCTTTAGGCAACTGAGCCTCATACAAGGAGTTCTGGAGGAACAGTGTGGCTCTCCACATAGAGGCATGAGGACTGCTCTGGTCTGATGTCATGTCTTGATCTTAAGGCAGCCCATGGCTGTACTATATGTAGCCCATCTTCATAGAGTCACAGAATAATCCTGGTTGGAAAGGATCTCCTGATCACTGAGTCCAACCATGCCTACAGACACCTAAATACCCAACCATTAGGAAAAAAAAAATAAAAAACAAAATAAAACCACCAAAACCCACCCCCTGCCTCCCCCAGAGCATGTCCTGAAGCACCATGGCAACTGGTTTGTAAACCCCTCTAGGACTGGGGACTTCACCCCCTCCCTGGGCAGGCTGTGCCAGGGCCTCCCCACTCTCTCTGCAAAGAATTCCTTCCCCATATCCAATGGAACCCTCCCCTGCTGCAGCTCCAGCCCACTGAGAAGTGGAGGGCAGCAGCAGCAGCAGCAGAGGCAGTGTTTGGCACTGGCAGCAGGAAGAGCAGTGCCTATCTTTGCTCTGCATGCATGTACACATTTGCTATGTACCACTGACCTTTTCTTTCTCTTCATTGGCCATAGAGCCCAATTTAAAGAGAAAAAGTTTGAAAGTTGGGACTGGATGACTGAATTGGAGTAGACGAGTAGGAACTGAGGAGTAAAAGTGACCTTCCTACTGACAATCCAAGAAATTGCTTTATTTACTCAGTTCAGTAGAGCAAATGATGGCAAAAAAAAATGGACCAGATCCTCTGCTAGAACATAGCAGCATCACTCCACTAACTGCAATATTCTTAAACATCAGAGCTGTGTAGCTGGACTCCAATGGATCACAGCCACATTACAGCACTGAGGATCTCTACCTGGAGAGAGAGACTAAAACACTGATCAATTTAACAATCTCAGTTCCATTTTATCTTGGTTTTGCTCCAGTGTAAATGTCTTCAAACGTGCAAAACTGCTGAAACACACTACAGTCTATTTACAAGTCAGTATGAATAGTCTTCTACAACCATGGGAATAAAGACAGGGGTTATACTGATAAATTCACTGAGCACAATTAAAATGGCACCAGTGATACATGTGAAAGAACAAGAGCTGTGTTCTGGGTTGAGAAAACAGCTGGAAAGGCCAAAGGAAATCACTGTGCAAGAGAGGTGATGCAAGGCCAGCTCTTCTGAGTAATGCCCCACTAGACATAAGGACAGGCTAAGGGGGTAGCTGGAGGTGTCAAACACTCTGCTCCTCTCCCCAGCCACACTACCTGGCAAACAGGACTCTCAAGCACAGAGGACTTTCCTGGTTTGCATTGATGTGTGGCACCTTCCCCCCAGACAGGGTATCACTGATACCACTGGCTATAAGGGTAGGTGGAAAGATCCTTTGTGCTCCTTATTAAACATTCCATTAGCCCTAATATGAAATATATCATGAATAGAATATAAAATATATAATATGAAATATTATGCAGGGATTTAAGGCCTCATTGTGTCAGTTTTTCAACAAAAAAGCCAAACCAAAACTCCCAAAATATATTTTTTTTAATTTCATGTTTTCCATATGTTAATCAGTTTCTGACCTGAACTATTATCTGAATTTACCCTGAAACTGGTTAGAGCTTGATATCCTAAATATTCAGCTGTCTGTGAATGTACTCTTCAGCAAAGAAACATTTGGATTTTTTACCAGGAAACCTAAGGAGAGGAATGGAGTCATAGGAATTGCATTCTGTGGGAGTGAAAAGAAAGAGATTGATAAAAAAAATTGTGACACATGTTAGTCCCTGGCATCAAGAAATAAGAAAGGGGAGAAAAAAGCCATGTGCAGATTAGGTAAAAGGTAGCCATCATTTCAGATTGTAGCAAGAAAAATAGTTCACACTGAATAGTAGAAAGACTTGATAGGAAAATTAAATGGTATATAACACAAAGAATGGGTTTGAGATAATAGCATCACTCTGAGAACTACATTCACTTAATTTGGATGAAATCTTGAAACATCCCAGCCTGGCTTCACTGGGATAGATTTTTATACTGATGGTCTGCAGATACTCATATTGCTCAAGGGTACAGCTGCAAAAAATAATTAAGGAATTAGTTGCAATTCATGCTTCCTCTTCATTCTGAGCAACACAACCAGTAGGTTAATAACTTGAATTTTACCTGTGCAGACTTGGCTTTTCTCGTTCTGCTCCAGCACACAGTGCCAAAGAAAGCAGCTCATTTCTAGAAGTCAAGTACTTTGTGTAAGCACCTAAATAATTAGAGGTATTTGGTGCTCATGAAATGCCAAGGATGTTCAGTGTGCACGTGGAAAGGTTGCAAGGACATCTCATTCTCCAGTATTTTGTCATCCCAGATGCTGCCAAGGTGGTGCACAGCAGTGCAGGGACAGATGCAGGTGGTTTGTTTTGCTGAAGCTTTGGCCTGTTCCTCATTGACTAAAACCCTCACAAACTTCTGGGCTTTAGCACAGTGTCTGGCCCACCTTTCCTTCCTGCTGTTAAATCTCCTCATTTGTTGGGTTAGGTGCTCTGAGGTGACTGAAAGACTGGCACAGTCAATAGGGCTGCCCATGCCACACAGCCAAGCTGCAGGGCTGGTACAATGGGCACAGGCTGCCAACAGATTCTCTGTCACCCTCTGGGCAGCTTTACTTCACTCCTTCCTCACCAGCTCAGGGGCACTGCCAACCCCAGTGGTGGTGACAGGGAGTGAGGCCTGTGTGCCACCTCAGGCCTGGTCTGCGCCAGGGAAGCTGGGGAGAGGGGGCCAGGAGGAGACACCCTCTGAGCTCAATGGCACTCCCTGGCCTCAGCACTCTCGGGGCACCTCACACCTTCCTGGCATTATGGAGATCACCACCTTGTCCTGGTGTTGCCCAAGGGTCTCTGAGAGCTTTCCACGAGAGAAAGTGGCTGCCAGCAGGGCCCAGCTGGGGTGCTGAGGGGCCAGAGCTCTTCCCGCCTCAGGGTACAGCTGAGGGACAAAGGCTGGTGCCCACCTAGGCCCCAAGAGAGGGGCTGGGACTGAGTCCCTGTCAGAGGCTGGGTAGAGAGGAGCTCTGTGGTTTGTTGTGAGCCTCTCAGCCTGTATCACCTGCCAGGGCTGCTTCACCTCTTGAGAAGTCACCTTGCAGATTGTTGAGCTCACTTTTATCATCAGCACCTGAGTAATGGCTGCCAAGCACCAGGCCAGGGCCCGCCCTGGAGCAGCAAGAGGCTGCCTGATAAGTCAGGATTGAGTAGGTTCTCGTTTACCACAGCCATGTTTGATGCAGATAAAAAAGGAACAACACTCCTCTGAGCATTTCTTATGTGCTTCCACGTCCACAGGCTTGCTGAGCAGTGGGAAGAGGAGGGAGGGCTGAGAGCACAGCACAGAGCAGGGAGCCCAGCGAGGTGAAGGAAGGGCTGTGGGGAGATCCTCACCAACCTGAAGCTGCTGGAGCAGCTGATGCCTCAGCTCCAGCCTCCCATCAGTGCTTCCCTGGCCCAGATGGCATGAGGGGAGCAGATGCTCTGTGATTCCTTGTGCTCCCAGAGAAGGTCACCTCTTCTGCAAAGCTCTGGGAAGGAAAGGTGGCCCTGGATCTGAGTTTCAAGCAAAGCAGTACTCATTTGCTTTGCCTCATGATGAGCAGCCTCACTGTGGATGCTACCATCTTCTCAGCTTCCTTGAGCCATGTTTACACCACAAAGGCTCAAATAATTTCCTGCCTCTTGTGTATGTGTACATAGACATCTGTCCAGCTAGACTGATGAGGATTTAGCTGAGCTGGAAGAAGAGGAAAGGGAGAGCAGATGGACCCTCAGGGCAAGCTGGTTAACTCCAGCCTGTCCTTGTTGGGCCAGAACTCACAGAAGAGAGACTACAAAAGCCTCTCGGTGATCTCATTCTGTCCCTAGACAATCACAGCATCTTCTTTTCTGCTGTGTCTGAGAGTCATTTGCCCAACATGATCTTAAAAGCTTCTGATGATTCATTCCCTAAAACATCCTCAGATGACCAGATTTAGTGCTTATCTTTATTGCTGGAAAATGATTCCCCATATCTAAATTCACTTGCAAGAATGACATGTTAGATCTGTTGTGTTGTGGAGAAGAGTTTAATTCCTGTATTTTCACAGCTTACAGTTCAACACTGGTTATGTCCATGTGATTAGCCATCAGAGCTAATCCAAAGCCTATGGATTCATCTCAACCTCTTAGTCTATGTCCAGAGGTGCATATGCAAATGTTTCCCAAGGCAGCATGCTTTATCTTCATTGGAGTAAACTGTTGTGATTTACTAAGGTTTGCTTTAATTTCATAAATATTAAATATAACCCCTTTACAAATCTTGGGTCTGTGTAGTATGACACTGCAAACTCCAGTGATTTATGCACCCTCGATGTATAATCATTTTAAAAATAGTTTTTCAATTGAATGCAAACACTTCACCTGTCTGATGGAGGCCCATATATTATGGCTATAGTCCTTTTTGCTGAAAGCTTATGGCTGAGAAAAGTCACAGAAAGGTTTGGGAACTGGAAATGTGTTTAATAAATGTTAGGTATTGCTATTGAAAAAGTAGTTATCCATGTTATATTTTAATTTAAGTAGGTTTCATAGGAGCAGTCTGTATTAATTTATGTAGATATAGCTTTAGAATGTTTGGTTTTGCTACTAAATAACAAAACCAGCTCTTGCCCAAAAGGCAGTTGGCAGGAAGAGGTTTCTATTGCAATCACAGAAGTCAGAGGGTCCAAGGCTGCAAGGCCGTGCTCCTGTGGAAGATCCTCATGTTCCCTGCAGTGCTCCCCTCTCAAGCCATGGTGTGGTGGGAGCAGAAAGGCAGGGCATTGTCCTGGCTCACTGCAAGGGTGTGGTGGTGACCTCCTGTGTACTGCTGAGCTGGACTTTGGAGGATTTCCCTGAAGTATCCCACTAAAAGTAGATTGTTTCATGGGAAGTTACTTTAAGAACACAAATGGGAATCTTCAAATCCCATATGCTAAGGTCTCTGTTTCATTCTGTGGCTTTTTGTTGTTCTGGGGTTGTGTTTGCTTGGTTGTGGTTTTATTGTTGTTGGTTGGTTGGTTTTGGTTTTAAATTAAGGAGGTTTTTTATGTTTATTACCTGAAAATTTATACCGTTAAAAATAAACGTTGATTTTCTTTTCACTTTTTTTCCTTAATTCATCTGCCTCTAAACTCAGGAACATCTAACCTTTCCTTAACTCCTGTAATTCAACAGCATGTGAAATGTATACTGAATTTTCTGTGAGGTATTTTCTTTGAACCATGAGCAGTGAATGAGTACATGTGTTTATAAACATGTCTGTGCTGTGGCTTGTATTCAGTTAGAAGCAGGCTTTGAGAAAAACTCTTCAAATACTCAAATGCATTCCTGAAATAGCTTCTAGAGCTTTTTCTGAAGTGAGTTCTCACTTGTGTTTTGATGGTCTAAGGGGCTGTCCTAACCTGTGACAGAAGCTCAGCTTAAAGTTAGGACCCATGCACAGTGCAGTGTCCTTGCTCTGTGCAGGTGACAGCAAACCAACATGCAGAGGCTGTTCCCAGGGGCTGAACTCCTCCTAATGGCCCCTGCAAGTCCTCTCAAAATGGCTTGAAATGGGTTTGAACAGAATGAATGTCTCTTTCTGGCTGTTGGCAAAGTAGTATATATCACTGAAAATCAAATCCAACCAAGCAATTTTGAATAATTGTAAATATTACCAAAAGGAAATCCATTCAGCCTGCAGATGTCATTTTCCTGTTTAAGGTTCCACTTGCCTGTTTGCCCATGGGGGTACTTCACCAGAAATGGAATTGTGAGTAACTACAAATATTGGCCTCAGAAGCCCAGATTTAAAACCTGAACCCATCCAAACAAAGAGTAATGCTATCATCTGACAGATAATGTTACACGCTGAGCACACTGCCAGGAACGCCTGCTAGAAATTGCACGTGTGTGAATAACACTGAATGCAACATCTGGGGAACTCTAGCATTTGCAGTGAAGGAAGGTCATGCTAATCAGCTAATCACTTCCCTCTGATCACTGTGGCCATGGTTTGTACCATTTCTGGAAGGTGGTGCACAGCCAACCACAGCTGTGTGCGTGCAAACGCAAACAATTCCCCATTAAAATCAATATTGGATCCCCTGTTATTAAATCTGACTTTCCAAATCCACTCAAGGCATGTTTCTGTAATTCCAAGCAGCAGAATGGTTCACGAGGTGCAATGAAGCTGCTAGGAGCATTGCTAGTATTGATTAATGCAGTATGACTGAGGGCAGAAATTAAGCTGGGGATAGGGGTCTCCATTAAAAATGTTTATTGCTAAGTGCTCGTGTATCACTTCAGTTCCTCTGCAGAGCTAAAAAAACCCAACAACATTAAAACCTTCTTCAGGGAAAAAGAAAGACATTCAGCTGACGTATTTGTCAGAGAGATTTTGCTGCCTTTCTTTACTCCAATCTTATTTAGGGTGCTAAGAGTGCTAATAAAACCTGAGAGAAGCACCAGTTTGGGAAAATAGTTCTGTACATGCTTAACACAGAGCAACACTTTAAACAAAATAGATGCTTTTCCAGTCAGCTCTGCTCCACATTCAGCCTCAGTCTCAGCCTGGGCAAATCAGACCTGTTATGATGTTTGAAGCTGGGTACAAACAAGCTGTACTGCTTCTCCAACAGTAGCCCCCCAGCCCCTGGACCCATCAACTCACCCAGCAGCTCCCCCAGCGTGTGCTCAGTTCTGCACTGAGGACCAGAGACTAGAACACCACTGAGATCTGGATTTGGTTCTTGTTCCTTTCTGCATTGGAGTCCTTTAAACACTGGGATTCACTTCTCTTTAGTGATTTCTACTTTCATTCATGGTAAAGCTTTGTCTAGGGCTTGTTCTAAATTCCATCAATAGAGTGGTGGGCCTGGGAAGAAGAGGATGGCATGTAGCTCTGTCTATGGAGGAATCATTTCTGGCACTGAGGAGAAACTTTGATAATGATCAGATGCTAGGATGCTACTGGCACATTTCCTCTGGAAGCAGACAAGCTCCCTGTGCCCTTGCACTGATGAGCAATTGCTGGTGCACTGGCACAGTCCCCACTTGCATCTCTCTGATCAAAAGCTTAGATGCTGCTGCCTCCAAGGGAAATCTGGACACAGCTCTGTGTGGATTCCTGTCTCCATATCTGGCAAGACACACCAAAACCTGCACCACTCTATCCTACACTCACACAGATGCCAAGAAAACTACAGGTCAGTCAAACCAGGACCTGGAAAGCTCAGAAACTCACCCGTGCAATAGTCAGTCTGCTTACCCATCCTAATCCAGCTTAGCTGAAAGGTTTTGCCCTCTGCTAAGGGTCATGGCTCTCACCCACCAAAGGCAGTTCTGCAGTCCAAATGTTCCCCACATTTCCAGCCCCCTCTCACATTCTAACTCACACACACAAACAGGGGAAGGGGTTTTCTCCCAGTTATTTTTCACATCTCTGCAAACAAAATGCTCTTGGAACATGCCTGGATTTGCTCCTGTGTTAACAGCAGACAGGTACCACAGTCAGGTCCTAGCACTGCCTGATGCTAATGCACAAGCCCTCAGTGTTTGCAGCAAGTCTGGCAAAGAGAGGAACAGCTAAAAAGCTGGAAAAACAGCAAAGGAAGCAAAGTATGTGTGAGTGAGTGAAAGAGAGAGGAAAAATCCACAGTCAGGCCAGAATTCTGCTTGCCAAAAACAAGCTAAGAAATCTTTTTCCAAAAGGAATGAGTCAGACCAGGGAAATAAAAATAATAATGCTGTGTGCAACTCAGAGCAGCAGCTGCTATCTGAGAGAAAACAGAAGATGAGTTAGAAGACATAGAAGATTAGTCTTTTTTGGGGTTTTGTTTTCAAATTATTATGTTTGTCAAGATTTTGGCTCAAAAACGTTTGACCTAATCTCTTTCAACAACGTAAATGAGAGGCCTGACAGCTGTAGCTGGCAAAAGAATCCCCAAATCTGCAGACTCCATTCCAGTATTTGGGCTTTTGTCTGAACAATCTAGGGGTAATATAAACTCTGTACCTTCAAAGTGCCTATTCTGTGAATAATCACTTGCAGGCTGATGCTGCAGCCACTCTACAAACAAGCCTTCTAAATTCAGCTGTTCCTTCACTTAGGCTCTGGAAATGGAAACCCATTACTCCAATGAATATAAATTTATTTCATATTCTTGCAAACAATCAACTGAAGTCTCTGTGTCTGCACCCAGCTACAAAGGCAAACAATGGCTGTTGAAGAGGAGTGAGTGCTGACAAGTCAGAAGACAGTGCAGCAAGTCTCACAAGTAAGGTGAAGTCAATCTGGCTGAGGCTCCAGGGAACAGAGAAAATGTTTTGCAGAAGGTTAAAACAGCATACAGAAGATTTCTTTTTACTACACAAATATATATGTAACGAGTAAAAAGAAAAAAAAAGAAAAACCCCATTAATATGGTTATACAAAAAGGAACTGGCTAGATGATCCAAGAGCATTTTTTTGTGGCCCTGTAACCTGCTGGGTTTTATTTAGTGAGAATTTCCTGTCTGTCTACTTTTCATTGGCACATCCATTTTCTTGCAGTGCCTGATTCTTTTTCAACATCTGCTGCTCAGTTTGACAGTATTAATTTTGGATTTCTCCCCAGATCAGATTAGTTGAAGATTGTAGTGAATGCTGGCAAAAGATCTAAGTGTTCTGTCTCTTTTTTTTCTCCTCTCCTTAATGAAAAAATGTTTTCTTGAGATTCATAACCATTGCTATTACTGTATCCAGCACTGAAAGTCACACACTATCAGAGAACTCTGATCCATACTAATAGAGATAGGTTTTCTTCTCCCTCCAAATTAATCTCTGCTTGTCCATATGCACTCTTTATTATTCATGGCTACTGTTTCCATGAGTTATAAGCACAATCCTCTAAGCATACATGCTGTAAATGTTCCCCTTTTTCATCAGTCATAGAATCACAGACCCATTCAGCTTAGAAAAGCCCCTTGAATCATCCAGTGCAACCATCACCCCACTCTACACAGCTCACCCCTAACCCATGGCCCTCAAACCCACATCCAAACCACCCTGCAACACCCCCAGGGCTGGGG
>JAOEGS010003440.1:0-13182 GCA_025447755.1 Corythornis vintsioides
GGCCAGGTGGATGGGTTCCTTTTTGGAAAAGGTTCTGACAGATTAAGGAAAAAAAAAGGAAAAAAAAAGGAAAAGAAAAAAAAAAAGGAAAAAAAAAAAAGGTTTCTTAGGAAACGCAAGTAATTTATTATCCAGATCTTTGGATCAGCCCTTTTTTTTTTTTAAAAAAAAAAAAAAAAGACAAAAAAGAGGGTTTATAAACTTTTTTTCTGTGTGTGTGTGTGTGTGTGTGTGAGCAAGAGAGTTGCTATGGTCGGGGTGGCAGAGAGAGAGGTTGGAGTGAGTGCCCTTTTGTAGGGAAAAGTGTGTGATCCAAGTCGAGCAAAACGTGTTTACATGTCCTGGGACCCCCGGGGAAGTCCGTAGGGTCAAGTGCCTCTACGCCCCTGTGGCTCAGGGCCAGCTGAGACCCCTCCCTGAGATTTTAATTTTAATTCTTACTTTTTTCTTGCAAACTCCCCTTTTCTCTGGCGGACCAAGGGATCCCACTTCACCTGCCAGCAGGGATGAGGGATGTAGGGCTCGGGAGTGGGGAGTATGTCCAGATATGGGTATTTTTATTGAATTCGCCCCCTGGCATCATTTGGGGGAGTTTTTTAGGGTGTCTACGCCTTCATTCACATAACTTCAGTAGAAACCAAAGATTTCAGTCCTGCACTGACTGACTGACCCCCGGGGCTGCTGTAAACTCATCAGGATTTGGCAGTATGCATGCCAAACTTGGCCTCTGGGCCTTGGAGGCTGGTGAGGAGCAGCTTGTGGAGGTGACTGGGGAAAGCAGAGGGCTGGTGGGTCAGGAGGCGGCCCCTCACAAACTCATGTCAGTCGTGGGGCTCCGTGACTGGTTTTGGATGCAGGATTTCAGGTGGGGGTTTGGAGAGGGTGTCTGAGCCAGCCTGAGCATCTCTCTGAGAGGGATGGCATCGTAAGCACCCAGTGGGTTTCCCTCCTCTCCTTCCAGCTTTTCTTTTTTCCCCCATCATCGACTTTTTGTAACGACGGGGAAGTTGTGGGTTGAAGGGCAAGTGATCCAGGGGTAGGATCCTCACAAAGACATGGTGTCTCAATGAAGGTGGAAATATTGATTGCCTGCAGATAGAAATAGTTGCTCAGCCAGTGCTAGATCTTAGAAATTTGTCTGGGTTTTTT
The DNA here is from genome assembly GCA_025447755.1 of Corythornis vintsioides. Classification (NCBI taxonomy): domain Eukaryota; kingdom Metazoa; phylum Chordata; class Aves; order Coraciiformes; family Alcedinidae; genus Corythornis; species Corythornis vintsioides. Next base: position 1,150 of record JAOEGS010003440.1, read on the forward strand.
TTTTTAAAAAAAAAAAAAAAAAGAAAAAAAAAAGAAGTAGGAAGGGGAGGGTAAGTGCAGCATTAGAGTAGATCATATGACAAAGTTGTGGATCCTCCAGCAGTGGAAGTATTAAGAGCAGGGTCTGAGAGCAGGTCCTGCTTCAGGCTGTGATGCCCTGGCCCGGTGTCACAAGGTGATGCTGGGGACCAGAGCAAACTCAGGGAGTCTGCTGCCTTCACAGGGTGGCTCAGGAGGAGTTTACTTTAGTATTGCTCTGGCACAGGTATGATTCCTCTCGACAGCTCTTGAAGCAGCAGTTGAACACGTAGAGCTGCTCCCTGTTGTGTTTTGGGGTCTCTGGGGTTCTTTTTTCGCTGGGTTTCCAAGGCTGGTGGGCTGAGGGGATCTCTTTCATTTGTGCTGAATGGGAAGACTTCTTTTGGGTGAGCTCCTGTGTCACATAGGAATGGTTTTATCCATCCTTAAGGTTGCATTCAGGCATCTCCCACCTCTGTGCTGATAGGGAGTAAACAGATTTGGAAAGAAATGAAGCTGGTTGATCACACCAGCTACTGGTGTTTTACTTTTGCCAGCACCATGGTGCTCTCTGTGAGAGGAGATGCTCTTCTTTCAGGTCACACATCTGAATCCCTCTCCCTCTCATCCTTGCTGTTCTCTGGTTCACAGATCACTGTGCTGGCATGCACATCTGTCTGTCTGTCCGTCCATCCATCCTGCCCATGGGTGCCTCTGCCTCTATCCCCATCTGTCCTCGTGTGTTGTCTTCTTCCTTTTGGTGGGCAGCAGCCTCCTGGATCCACTGAAGTGTGCGTTGGGGGAGGTTCTTTTCCATTTTTTCAGACCAGGGAGCCTGCGTTGTGAGCAGGACAAAGGGGGTGGCAGGGCTCGCCTCCCACCCTGGTCCTTTGAGCTCCTGCACCTTTCTCCCGTGGGTGCCAGCTCCCAGGAGCCCTCTGTGCCTCCGTCCACATCCCAGGGTTTCTCTGGCCAGGCATTTTGGCAAAGGCAAGCCCACAGTCTGTGTCGTGCTGGCAGCGCCCGTCTCTTGCTCTGTTTCCATATTTATACGTCCTTGGGATGGGCCTGGTGGCCTCCCCTAAGACCACATCTGTTTATTCTGTAAACTAAAAGAACTGTAAATAAGGTTTAGCATTCCTATTGTAACAAATTAATTTTTATGCAATAAATTATATTTCCTAGTCTAATAAAAAAAAAAACAAAAACAAAAACAAAAAACAGAAGTAAAAGAAACAACCTGCTCTCTCCTCTCGTGTTCATCACTCACCAGTTCCTGCTGGGTTTAGCATCTACGGAGATTCAGGTCCAGCTGAAGCAGCAGTGACAGCGTGGGGATCCCCATGAGCATCCCCCCAGCCTGGTTTTGGTTCAGGTACCCCAGCCAGGCCAGTGCCACAGCCAGGAGGATGTTGTCAGAGTCCCTAACGGAGGTAAGGTGTAGAGGCTGAGTTACGGTTTGGTTTGGACTCGCAGTGATGTCAGGGCAGGGGATGTGCTTCAACATCATCTCATGGGCTAAGCCACCATCTCAAGCTGTTTGTTTCCTTCCCTGAGGGCTATTTGCCAGCCCTGCACAAAGCAATGCCCCTTCCAGCAAGGACTGGGATGTGTGTGGGTGCCTAATTTGGGAGGGGAAGGAGGAAAGCGTCGAGCTGCAAAATGCCTTGAGCATCCCTGTCCTTCAGCCACCGTCTTGCTCCTCTGCTTTGGGGCCCCTGTCACCATGCTGCTTCCCTGACTCAGCCCCATTGCTCTGGCTCCACCAGAGGGAATTAAAAGCAGAAGGATTTTACAGGGCAAGGTGAGGGTCCCACTGACCCTGCCTGGGCCACTTGCTTCTTACCCAGCTCATGGAGACAAGGTGCCACCAGGAGATGGCAACATTGTCCCTTCTCTGGGCAGGCATGAGAATTCTGTTCCCGGTAAAAGAAACTGGGAGAAAATTGCTGCCCTGTCATCACAGTAATTGTAACATAGCTGTGCAAAATACCCTCCCAGCTGGGCTTTCCAGCTCAAAATAGAATGTTGAGACAGGTACCTTCTCAGAAGTTGCAATCTCTTCTTTGCATTTTAATTCCATTAACCTTGGTCTCCTAAGCTGCTTTTACTGGGTGCCTTTTGCACTGGCCCAGGTTGCCCAGGTAGATACTCCATCCCTTGCAGCATCCCAGGTGAGGTTGGATGTGGCTCTGAGCAACCTGCCCTGGTTGCAGATATCCCTGCTCCCTGCAGGGGGGTTGGACTAGGTGACCTTGAGAGGTTGTTTCCCACCTAAACGATTCTCTGACTCCATCATCTTTCCAAGGCCCCAGTTCTGGATACCTTTGGCCAGCTGGTGCCTGATTTCATCTGATGCTCTCCTATTGAAATCCCCAGTTTGCTAATTCCCCTTAAAATTAAGGTGGCCTGAATCTTCTCTGCAGATGACACTCTGAATTCAATCCCCATGACAGGTTCCGTAGAGACTGCTGTACCATCCCTAAGTGCTGAAAGATTATTTCTGTGGGAGAGAGGATGCCCAGGAGCACAAGAGCAGCCCATGTCAGAGACTCTTGCCTTTTCCACTGTGTATTTTGGAAATGTCCTTTGGGCCAGTCGTGCTGGATTTTACAATTCACGAACTGTGAGCTTCCCCAGAGAGCATTGAGCTGGACTGAAGGGTGGGGGGAGCTGCTCTGGAAGTCAGGTGCCCAATACTCTAACCATGAAACCCACCCTCACCTTGCCTTCCAACCACCCCAACCCCATGTTGAGCAGCGGGGTGTCCCTAAAATCTGCCCCAAGCCCATGTCAGGGGGTCTGCATTGTGGAGAGTCTCTCAAGTGTGGATAATACTGGCTGGAGGGACCATCATGATTAACCAAGGGCTGGCTTTGTTTCCCCTGCTCAGCTGTCACGGTCCCTTGTGCTGATGTGATCTGAGGCTCTTCTCTAGCAGTGGGTTTTTTGACATGATAGATGGCAGCAGGTCAGAAATATCAAGCGAATCCTTCTGAACTGATGGGTTACTGACTCGGATAGGCTGTGCCATCTCCTCAGGTGCTTTCCCAGCCTGGCATGTCAATGCAGATGAAAATCCCAAGGAGAAGACCTCTGGAGTGAAACCCACGTGCTTCTCTAAAGCCTTTCCTTTTCAGCAGATTGCCAGTGGGGTGGTTGCGTGCTGCTTCTGCTTGTTTGCTCATGAAAGAGGAAAAAAATAAGAGCATGTGTGTGTGTTTCTTGGGCTGTTTTGACATCTGAGTGGACAAGGCCATCTGATCTGTTCTCCTTGAAGGCTCAAAGAGGCTGGAGATGGATGGTGGCTGGTCCTGGCTCCCAGGAGGTGGCCAGCTCTTCATGCAATGGTGCTGATGGGAGGTGAGGTGTCTGGCACTATCTGCATTTGACCCACAGGCATTTGTATGTGGAAGAAACCCAGACTAGACCACCTCGGGGCCTTCTGCAAAAAGTGAAGAATATTTTGCTTGGATGAAGAAAGGCTGGATGCATGTGCAATGGAGGAATGGAGGAAAAAGCAAGGAAGAGACACAGGTTGGTTCAAGGAACGCTAGATACTGGAGATGGGGAAGGCTAAAGGCAAACAGATGATAAGAGGGCATGTGAGATGTAAAACCCCACTAATTGCCAACACAATTGCAAACAAATGGGCAAAGTGCACAGAAAGGCTGAGGGCCCACCAGTTTATCATAGTCCTGTGTGGCTGGCCCTGTGCCATGGAGCCAAATCCTTCCTTGGGGAATTAAAAAGGGAAAGAAGAGCAGAGGAGAGGAAGGCAGCTAACGATGTTATCCTTCACAGTCTCATGGAGTCCCCGAGGTGAATGTTAAAGTGTAGTTTGGGGGAAACTGAGGACAATGGGGCTTTGAGCAAACTGGTCTAGTGGGAGGTGTCCCTGTCTATGGCAGGGGGTTTGGAATGAGATGATCTTTAAGATCCCTTCCAACCCAAACCATTCTGTGATAATGGGGCATTGCAGGAAGTAAAGTGAGTGAAGAAGGAGCTTTGTGTGCTGGCCCTGGTATAGATGGAGACAGCCTTGAGCACAGCCTGTTGTGACAGGACAAGTGGTTTTAAACTAGAAGAGGGGAGATTTAGGCTAGAAGGGAAGAAATGGTTTACACTGAGGCTGGTGAGACACTGGACCAGGTTACCCAGAGGGGTGGTTGATGCCCCTTGTTGCAGCTGTCCCTGCTCCCTGCAGAGGAGTTGAACCAGATGGTCTTTGGAGGTCCCTTCCAACCCAAACCAGTGTGTGCTACTATGCTCCCCATTCTTGGTGAGGCGTGGGATGGGATGATGTATTTTGCATAGTCGATAATTTCAGATTTAAAAGAGCAGAGAAAGGGGAAAAAAAAAGTGGGAGGAAGATGTTGGGGATGAGGTGCGGCCAGCAGGCCGTGCTCAGGGTCGCACCGCCCCTCGCCGCCCAGCACCGCCCGAGGGGCCGGGCCGAGCCGGGGCCGGGGCCATCCCCGGCGGGGCGGAGCGGAGCTGGGCGGCCGGGCCGGGGCCACCCTCGGCGGGGCGGGGCGGAGCGGAGCGGGGCGGTGAGGCCGGGGTGGCCCCCCGGTAAGTGCTGCGGTGACTGTCGCGGGATGTGCGTGGCTGGAGGGATGCAGGGGAGGGATGCTGGGGAGGGATGCGGCGCTTCCCCCTTCCTAGCGTGGAAAAGGGATTGTTTTTGTGCAAAACGCCAGCTTTCCGTCATTTCCCTCTCGGCCCGGCCCTCCCCTCCCGCTGGGCTTCAGCAGCCGCTTTACATAGTCCGGCTGTGCTCGTCCAAAGCCCGGCGTCGCTGCGGGAGTTTGAGCTCCCCTTGCAAAGCCTGCTGGGCCCGCGGTAGCTCGCAAGCGTGAGTTCCAAAGCCTGCTGATGTTTTGCTCTTTTTATGAGTCATTTTGCAAAGCCCTTGTGACGTTCTGTGAGTTTACAGGCCAGTTGCGTTAGTGTACAAGTTTCCAGGTTTCCCTGCAAAGCCCTGTGGCGTTGTTAGTTTACAGGCTGTTAATTTTGTCCCGGAGCCTTGTCCCGAGCAGAGGTTTCCTGGTTTTACAAGGCCAAGGGGACGGGTTAATTATGAACAGAAGCACGGGTGCTGCTGCAGCAGAGCCTGTCCATGCCATGTCTCACAGACACGGTCAGAGGAGACCTTTCAGGTGAAGCTCACACCTCTGTCCCATCTCCCACACTTGCTGGGGCTTCAGCCACCCCCTTGCTGAGCCAGCTCAGCTCTCACCTGCCATTTGCTGGGCGATGGTGGGCCAGAGGACAAGGGAGCTGCCTCATGAGCAGCAGTTTGCAGCTCTCGTGGAATAACGTCCTTTTTTTTCGGTGGTGTTTTTTTGCAGTGTGCCAGCACCATGCGCCCAGAAGCTGAAAGCTTTCCCCAGGACGAGGAGCCCCTGATGGAGGAGCCCTCGGTGAACAGATACAGCCACCAAAAGCCAAGCGACCGCTTGCATGGGACCTACGTTATTTTCTTCCTCCTGGGCATTGGGTCCCTGCTGCCCTGGAATTTTTTCATCACGGCAAAGCACTACTGGATGTACAAACTGCAAAACTGCTCGGATCAGGCAGGCCCAGCAGGACAGGCAACATCCGATCTGCGGGTGAGTCTGCTGCTTTCAAGGCAGAAAACAAAAGCTTAGTTTGCTTTCTAAATTGTTCTTTATTCCCCACTTCCCTTCCCCAGGTGAGCGAACGTCCTCTGGATTTTTACCTGCTGCAAACTAGAGGTAGAGGTTTGTTTAGGGAGGACCAATAGCTGCAAGAAAGACGCTTAAAACTAGAAGGCCCAGCACTTTGTGATTTGTTTTAGCTGTGATTGAAGTGCTAAGGCTTAAAAAATTCGGCTTAACCCGCCCCATAAGCAAGGTTGCCTTTCAAGGACAACGTCTCCCATGCAAGGTAAACATCCCGTATTTTTCCTTTTGTCCTTCATGCTTGGTGAGCACCCACGCCCCATGGGGCTCTGTGCTTTTCCCAGATGGACTTGGCTGCAACTCCATAGATTGCCCTGAATTCCTGGCTCCGTGTTGAGGCATCAGCCACGTGTTGAGCTTTTCCTCCCTCGCACGGGTGCAGCTCATTGCTCCGAGGCGGCGGCGGCAGCAGCGCTCCGCAGGAGCTGCAGCCCTGGAGCCAGTGCCTTGCAATAGTGTGAAGCTCCCCTCTGGGTGCTTTACTGCTTTTCTTTCAAGCTCTGGCAGGTGTGACAGGAACGTCTCCTCGGAGCAATAAACATCTGGCTTTTGGCATATGGGATGAGGAGCTTGTCACGGGGCGATTGATGAGCTGGCCTTGGGGCGGGAGGCTCGACGGCCTCTCCACTGCTCCCCCCAAAACCTGCCTTCTGTCACTCCTCCTGCCACAGCAGGATGATTCCTCTGTGTTCCCTGGCAAAGCAGGAAAAGGCGTCGGCGTGACGAGTCTGCGTCCCATCCTCCTTCCCTCACCAAGCTTGTTCAGGTGGTTTGGGCACATTTCATTTTGATGTAAACACAGAGCCCACGTTCTTTCTGCGACTTCTCACCCCAGTGCAGCACCCACAGGTGTTTTGATTTGAATAGCTGGTGCTCAGAGGGGGCAGAGGGTGCTCTGCCACATTGCATGATGCCCTCCCATGTTCCCTGCATCTGACCCACACCTCATGGCTGCTGTGTCACACTTAGCCAGTGTAATTCCAGAAAAAAAAGCTGGTTTTCTAGGTAGAGCAAGTGTCACACAGTGTCTTTGGCCTAAAAGCTCTTGCCTGCCTGTATTCCTGGTCAGATAAGCCACTACTTTTGTGGAAAAGCTGATTCTCTTTCCCTGTGGCCATGTCACAATGGTTTTTACCTCCTCTAATGAAAGGCAACCTGGCTTTTCCATGGCAGTCAAGTATGATCAAAAACAAACCATCTCTCAGTTCTGGAGCAATGTTTGTGTGACTGGCAGCCTGCTCTTGGCTCCAGCCTGCTTGCTGCTGCTAATTTCATGCCCTGTGCTCCAGGTAATGCTCTGGTGCCTTCAGCCACCACCGTGGGCCTGGATTGCTTTTTGAGCCCAGCAGGAACCCAGCTGCCAAGTCCAAGCCGGAGCAGAAAAAAACCTACTTTGCAAAAGCATCTTGGTGAATAATTTGCCACCACAATGCTTTGGGTTGGGTTTTTTAAGGTGCCAAGTGCAGAATGGCAGAATGTTTGGAGATGCTGCAGTTAGTTACTGCAGGGTCAAACACCATTATGCACCTCAGCTCCGTGGCTGAAGGGTGACTTCTTCACTTGCCAGAGGCAAAAGTGAGAGGAAGGTGGTTTGGGGATTATTGTTATTATCCAGGAAAGGAGTGAGGGGTTTTCAGTGCTTGTGTTTCTCCTCTGAAACCATGTTGGCACTAGGCTGCTTGGCCCTCATGAGCAAAGGATGACTGGAAGAGATGAACTGGTGGTTGAGGGAGGGCTCAGCAGAAAGGGGGAAGAAACAGGTGTATCTTGCATAGCCAAAAATTTGCTCTGAAAACATTTCTGTGATGGGTGTGAACAACCAAGTAAGCAGATGGGTTACCATCTGAGCTGGATCAATACCTAACATAAAATGCTTTGGGTTGGAAGGGACCTTTCAAGGACACCTAATCCAACCCCCCTGCATGGATCAGGGACAGCTGCAGCCAGAGCAGGGTGCTCAGAGTCCCATCCAGCCTCACTTGGAATAGATGGGGCATCGACCACCTCTCTGGGCAGCCTGGGCCAGGGTCTCACCATCCTCACTGTGAAAAATGCCTTCATTCTCTCTAGTCTAAATCTCCCCTCTTTTAGTTTAAAACCATCACCCCTTGTCCTGGCACAACAGGCCCTGCTAGAAAATTTGTCCTTGGCACCATCTTCACTCCTGCTTAGTGGAAAGTGGTATGAGTCTTTATTTTCCTCCCCAAAAGAAAAATAACTTGGAATTAAATTAAACATCTCCAGGCTGTTTTGGGGGTTTGTTTTAAGTAGGTTGGTAAATAAGTCTTAGTTTCAGCAGTCAGCTTTGCATTTTGCTTTGTGTTTTCTCCTATTAATTCATTGTAAGGCTGTAGAGCTTTGAGCCTCCTGCTTCTCTGAGCCTGTGCTGTAAGTGAGCAATTTATGTCTCCATCTATATGGACCCTCTAGGAGTGATTATTAAGAGTTCCTGTAGCTTGCAGTAAAGCTTCTGATAGGGAAGAATTAATGAACGTGCTTGTAAACTGATTAAAAGCTGAAAAAAAAACCCAAACCAAACCAACCCTGAAACATGCAGAGAAAATGTGCCAGGTGCCTTCTTACGCTTGGACACAACATGGGCCCATCTCTGTAGCTAGATAACTGCAGAAAATGAAAGCACATCAGGGTGGAGGGGGATATGTAGGTCATCCTCTTCACAACCATTGTCCTATCTGCTGGTTGAGATTCCCACAGCAAAAAAAAAAAAGAAACCACCCCAGGGGGATTAAGCACCTCAAGGGGAGGAGATGGAGTAGAGAGGTTTTAACAGCATAACACATGAAATGAATTGAAAATGTTAGTGTTTGGCTGCAATATCAGTGAAGAAATCTCTCTCTGGCTCTGCCGTGGTTATTGCTTTCTGCATGCCCAGCCTGACCTCTGCATGAGGTGGCTGAAGAATATTGACTTGCTGGGATGATCTCTGATCCCCTGGAGTAAATGTGTGTTGAGTCTCAATATAGTTTCTCGGTGAGTTTCGTGCATGCAGAGATGGAAACTGGGCTCACTCAAGCTGCCTTTGCTCCAGCACATTCTCAGGCTTGTGTCCCAGTTGCTCCAGGTGCAGAGGCATGGGCAGGTTTGCTAACCAGATCTGGCTTTTGGGGCTGTTAGTGAATAATATTAATGCTTTTGTGCCCTGGTTTATAAAAAATGGTCCTCAGCGGAGCTCAAGTAGGATAAAACCTTCAGAGGATTTGTCCAGGATGCCCAAGCCAGCAGGACAAACTCAGACCTCCTCCTTTTGGGTGAAAGGCAGGTATTTCCTTCATCCTTTTTGCTTCTGAATTTACATCCCTGATTTCCTGGAATATCCCAGGGTTGTTGCAGGACAAAAAAGCCCCAGGGACCCCCTTCCTGCTGCCTGTTGTCCCGAGGGCCTTGCAAGGTGTGCTGCAGTGCAACAACCTGCATCATAACTCCCCGTGCATGTTATAGTTAGGACCTGAAATTCATGTGGTGAACCCCCCACTACCATCATTTCTTTGTTGGTTTTTTTTTTCCTGGCAGGACTTCTTTGAGAGTTACATCTCCATCGCTTCAACTGTGCCCTCAGTGCTCTGCCTGATTGGAAACTTCTTGCTCATCAATAAGTAAGTGCTGCTCCATTCCTGGGGCCCATTTGCCTCCCCAGCTTTGCCCATTGCTGCTCCTGCCTTTCAGAGAATCATAGGTTTGGGTTGGAAGGTCATCTAGTCCAACCCCCTTGCACTGTGCAGGAACTGCTTCAGGTGGAGCAGATTGCTCTGTCTGCAGTCCTGGCTCCTGGCTCAGCCTCCCCTTCCTCACGGGGCATCGTGAATGCAGCAAAAAAAATCACCAAAATCCCCTTGTCTGCCCCTGCCTGAATTGCAGCTGCCTGAGATGAAGGGGGGTGAGGCCCCCTGCTCCCTGCCAGCAGCATCCGTGCTTGCAGTTGGCTTGAGTTGCACCACTGTAAAGAAATTCCTGGGTTAATTGCCTGGAAAATGGACTTTCCTCTTAAAAATGCTATTGTTGTCAGCAGGGGACCGCTGACAAGAGCTGGGCTCATCCAAGCAGGAGCAGTGCCTTGCTCTAGTCCCACCAGCCACTGAACTGGGTTAAGAAATGGCCCATCTGGTTGGGTAATAAGCAACCTCCATGCTCAAGCAACTAATTAGCTTGCAGTGATGTGCCTGGGGTTGCTTTCACCCAGCCAGATGTGTGTCCCAGGCAGGCTTTGTCTCTGCTGCTCTGCATTGCTCTAGTGGTGGGAAGGGCTCCTGATTCCTGGGAGAAATAATAAAATTGTTTAGAAGCATTTAGAATTGTTTAGGTTGGAAGAGAACTTTAAGATCATGGAGTCCAACTGTTAACCCAGCACTGCCAGGTCACCGCTGAACCATGGCCCTCAGCACCACAGCTCCGTGGCTTGGAAACCCCTCCAGGGATGGGAACTCCACCCCTGCCATGGGCAGCCTGGGCCAGACCTGGACAACCCTTTGGGGAAGACATTTTTTCCTAAATGTCCAACCTAAACCTCCCCTGGTGCAATTTGAGGCCATTTCCTCTTGTCCTGACAAAGGTATTTAAATTGTAAGTGGGCACTTAGAGCTTGCTTGAGCTTAAAGTCTTAGTCCTACTGATGGCAAAAGTGGAAATCATGGAGTGAACAATAAAGGCTTCTGGGAAAACCCATGGCTTTTTATTCCTTATCTCCCCACACCTTTCTTGCTTTCTTTTCTTTGCTTCTTCTCCCAGCTGAAGAGTCAGGGTCTTCTGCATCACACCTTCACGTTCTAGTTTAAATGGGAGACTCTCTTCTTCCCCTTGTTCCCAAGGGTGCCTGCCAGCGTCCGGATCCTGTCCTCCCTCTTTGTCATGCTGACCATCTTCCTGCTGATCACCATGCTGGTGAAGGTCGACACCTCCTCCTGGACTAACAGCTTCTTTGCCCTCACCATGGGCTGCGTGGTGATTGTCAGCAGTGCCTCCACCATCTTCAGCAGCAGCATCTTTGGGCTGAGCAGCTGCTTCCCCATGAGAAACTTGCAGGCACTGATCTCAGGTTGGTGTCCTCCCACCCAGTGGGATTGTGCTCTTGGATTTGGTTTGGGTTTTTTTTTTGTTGGATGGTTGGTTTTCTTCCCCTCCCACCACAAACCCTGCAACTGGTGTTTTGTCACATGGGGTTTATTTTAGAAACTTCACTTTGCCTTGAAGATAAAGGGAAGTTGCTGAAGGAGAAACAGGCTCAGTCACGTGAGCCAGTGCTTTCACTTCTGTAAATGATAAACCAAAGTACTGAGGAGCTCAGCAGAGGTGAGGGGAGAAATGGTCCTTCACTCCCCCAGCCTGGGGGGACCACCCTGCAGAGCAGCTCCAGCCAGCATGTCCTGGTTATTGGTTCTGCACAGGGAGGAGGGGGGAAGGAGATACATCCCTCAGCTCCCTTGGTTGCACATGGGGGAATCTTCACCTCTGCATTGTCTTTGCTTTTCTGTTCAGCATTTCCATGTGTTCCCATGAGTAATGAGGGACGTGTCGGGAGCCATGAGTGATGAGCTCCCTGGAGGTTTGATCACATTATAAATGTGCTGTGGAATGGCTGACAAACCAAAAGGGGAAAGGGATAAAAAACAAGACAGAAAACATTTTCCTGGGGCTGAGACAAGAGTGTTTTAATGAGTTTAACCCAGTGGGGGAAGTCACCACATCCCTGAGATGTCATACCTGTTGCTGATGGCTTGAATTCCCATCTGGGAGAGTGCAGAAGAGAGATAGTTATATGTATGCTGCTGGAAAGCCAATTTTAGGCTTTGGGCAGGGTCTGGACCTTCTCTGCCTGACTTGGCACGTGCAATCCCAGCAGATTTGGTTCCATCCTGACCTTTGTGCAGTGCTGGGAAGGGATGCAGGGTGGGACCTGGGCTGTGATGCAGCTCCAGGAATAGCTGTGTGGAAATGGAGGGGAGGTGGTGTGTGGAGCTACACCCTGAGCCAGGTGTAGCAGGGGAGCAGAGGGGAGCTGCTTCCCCTGGGGGTCTGTACACACCGGGAGAGTTTAACAGGAGGATGCTGCTGTTGATGACATCCCCTTCTACATCAAAATCTTCCTCACTGGAGGTGCTCTCCCTCTGCCATCTCGATGTCCCTCACGTGGGCCCATCTCGGTCAGGCTGGCTTGGCACTGAGCTGCATCTCAAGATACTCAAGGCCTCACCTTGAGCACTGTGTCCAGTTTTGGGCCCCTCATTACAGGAAGGATGTTGAGGTACTGGAATGAGTTCAGAGAAGGGCAACAAAGCTGGTGAAGGGACTGGAG
>JAOEGS010003440.1:13282-25477 GCA_025447755.1 Corythornis vintsioides
GACCCTGGCAGTGTAGGGTTAATGGCTGGACTTGATGATCTTGAAGGTCTCTTCCAGCCAAATCATCCTATGATTCTGTGATCCCCTGCACAGGTCAGGCCATGGGCGGCACGATCAGCGCCGTCGCCTCCCTGCTGGACCTGGCGGCAGCAGCCGACGTCACGGACAGCGCCCTGGCCTACTTCCTCACTGCCGACATCTTCCTCGTCCTCTGCATCGTGGTGTACCTGCTCCTTCCCAGGCTGGAGTACTCCAGGTGCGTGCCTCAGCCTTCCGTAGGCCCGGCTACTGTCGATGGGCTGCTGGGTGACCCGCGGGGTGGGTCTTGTGCCGGTGCCCACCCTGTCGCCACGCGGAGGCCCCGCTCCACGCACCATCCCCGGGGCTGTGCGGCCACCAGCCACACTTCCCCGTCTGGCTGAAACCACAGACCGAAACTCGGCGCCCTCCCCGGCATGTGATGGGTGCTGATGGGACACTGGGGCTTCCAAAATGCGTCAAGTCAGCAGGCACCCATACCCTGGAAGCAGCCAGCTGGGTGGCGTCCGTGCCTGTGACATCCTGCGCCAATGTGCTTGCAGCCCCTGAAACCACCTGGTCCCCGAGCTGCCTGCATGCAGTACACCCCCCCACCAGGAGTCACCAGGGGTGTAAAGGGACCCCCACAGTGGGGAAGAGGGGGTGGTGGGTCCCTGAGAGTCACCTCCCTGAGCTGGAGTTGTGATGGGGTCTCTGCAAACGCCTTTGCTGGGTCCAGCAGATGTTGCAAGCTCCTGCTCCCTCTCCGAAACACAACTGGAGATATTAACACTTGGCTAAGAGTCTCCCTCTTTTTTTTTCCAGGTATTACATGAGCAGCCAGAAGGAGGGTCCGTCCCTGGCCACCGTGCTGCCCAGCAGCTCCACAGAGGATGAGGCAGAGCCAGGCAGCAGCACAAATAGGCCCTTCCTCCCCAGGAACACTGGCATCCCCCCGCTCCGCCCCATCCTGCAGAAGACTGCCCTCCTCGGCTTCTGCCTCTTCTACGTCTTCTTCATCTCCATCATCATCTTCCCTTCTCTCTCTTCCAACATTGAATCAGTCAGCAAGTCCTCGGGAAGCCTGTGGAGCACCAAGTACTTTGCACCTCTCACCAGTTTCCTCCTGTACAACTTTGCCGACTGGTGCGGGAGGCAGATCACGGCCTGGATCCAGGTGCCCGGCCCCAAGAGCAAGCTGCTGCCTGCCCTTGTCCTCCTCAGGACCATCTTCCTCCCTCTCTTCATCCTCAGCAACTACCAACCCCGGGCTCACATCCAGACAGTGGTCTTCAGCCAAGATGTCTACCCGGTGGTGTTCACGGTGCTGCTGGGACTGAGCAACGGCTACCTGGGGACACTGGTCATGGTCTACGGCCCCAAGATCGTGCCCAAAGAGCTGGCTGAGGCCTCGGGGGTGGTGATGACGTTTTACCTCATGCTGGGGCTGGCTGTGGGGTCTGCCTGCTCCGTTCTCATCGTCCACCTCATCTAGAGGATCAGCCGGGGAGGACGCCCTCGGTTTGTGGTGCTGGTGTCAGTTATTTAGGGATTTCTTCTTTTTTTTCCCCAAAAAGCCAGGCAGGCCATGGCTTTGGGGCAAGCTGCCTGTCTTGAGGGTTGCCAGGGGGAAAATTCTTCCTTCTGGGAAGAGGTGTCCCCTGTCCTTGGCAGGCTCTGTTGGACATTTGTCACTCCACGGCTCAACTGGAGCGAATGGACCAAAAAAGCCTCGTCGTACCCAGGGAGCTCAGGGAGGAACTGGGAGCACAGGGAAACATGTTACTCACCCCAGTGTCAGTGGGCAAGGGTGGCTTGCTGGTGCCACCATGGTGGTTTTAAGCTGAAACTGGGGCTTTTGATGGCACCTTAGGTTTGCTGTGTTGTTTTGGTGGTCTCAGGGTGCATTCCCCCTTCATCAAGCTGTGTTGGTGGTGGGAAGCAAGGGAAGTTTGAGCCTTTTAGCACCTTCAAACAAGCTTCTGGAGTGGATAGCAGCTGCACCAGGGAGCAGAATACCATTCCAAGCAGAACCTAGACATTCATTCCACAAGAGAGCATATATAAGGGAAGCCTCTCCACTTGGACTTCTGCTTGCCTGAGTTTTTCCAGAGAAGGTTGAATTGAGGGATCATCCACCTCCCAGCACAGTGCTGGTAGTGCCAGGGCCATCTGTTGTGGCTGTTCCTCATGCTGTGATCATGCTGTAACATTTGTGGGCACCAACTTGCCGGTCTGCAGCTGAACACCAAGAGGTCCTAACCCAAGGTTTTTAAGGTTCCTTTAGTCTGCCTTGTGAAAGGTCTATAAAAGCCAGGGACGGGTATTAGAGAGGCTCTGGTGTGACATTCACAGCAGAAAGACAGTTTTTTATGTAGATAGGCAGCATATGGTCTCCAGATGTTTTCAGAGGGGTAGGCTGCTGTGGCACCCAAAAATACAGCCCACCCAAAGAGGACTGGCTTCTGAAGTCACTTCATCTTCCATCTGCAAATGCAGCCTGGACTAAACACTGCATTTGTCTTCTCAAACTGGGTGGATTTCTGATCTAGGAGAGGTAAACAAGGGTGCCATGGTGTGACTTGCTGTTGGAGCTGATGCCCTCAGGGATGCCACCTATAGAAACAAATACTTCCCTTAAGATGAGGTTGTTAGCAGATGCTCTGTTGGTGGGATGCTCTCTCAGCATCTCCTGCTTGGCCAAGGAGCAGTGAAGAACATGTGGGTGGTTAGTGATTTTTTAATATAAATCCTTTGCAGTGTTTAGTTTGGGCCTGTGGGCAACACACACAGTTTTGCTTGACAGCTTTTTTTTTTTTTTTATTTATTTAACATAAAGTAAAACATTTCCAGGGTGCACGGTACTGAGAAGCATCTTTACAGCACGTGACTTGGCACATGTGGGCTCTTCACCCTGTCACTCGAGGAGGTTTGCAGCTCTTCAGCCCCCAAGGCTTGGTTAGGGGCTGCTTTGGCTAGTGGAGACCCAGGTGAAGGTCCATCCTGGCTTGAAGGGCAGCCCAAGGGTAGTGATGCTGGGTGCTACTCATGGGGGATGAGCGTGCCCATCACCTCCATGGGCACTGGAGTAATGTGGTGGTCAGTCATGGCTGAAAAGCCAACCTCATGTTGGCAACCAAAATGACCCTTTGTGGCCTTCAGCACTTCCCACTTGAGAGCCTGCCCTGTGGTCTGCCCTCCTCAGCTCATACATTTTGCCCCCTGCCCCAGGTACAATGAGATTCTGCTCATTTGCTGACTGCACCTCTGCTGATCCTCTCCCTCGTGTTTTGGACCAAATACCTCTTGAGACAGAACTTAATTATCCAGTATTGTTGCTAATAAAGTTAATTCTTGATACAGTGCAGCTGCTGGTGTGAATTCTCTTGAAGGTGCAGAGATGCGTGCAATTTTAACTTGCATTTTTTTTCCTTTTGGTCATCCTCCTCTCCCAGCTTGGATTGTAAACTCAGAGAAATCACTGACCGGACAAAGGAGCCCCTGAAGAATTGCTTTGAGAGCCCAGTTATTCTAATTTAATATCTCCAAATGATCTGCAGGTAGGTGTGGGGATCATCCTTCCTTCATCTGCAGGGGGAAGCCAGCAAAAAGGGAGAATATATCCTTTTGTCTTTAATGATATTTGGCTAAGAGAAGTTAGAGAAGCGAGGGGAAAAATCAATACAGGTTCAAATTGGGGAAGAATCAGGTTCTGGGTATAAAGCAGGGAGGGCTGGTGATAGTGCTGTGCTGCAGGCATAGATGCTGACAGGCAGCCTGAGCCATGAGCTGTGTGGGTGAACCCCCTGCAAAAGTGGATGGATAATTTATAGGGTGTTGCATCTAACAGCAGGGAAGTCATTAGTGCTGTATACTGCCTGGGTGAAGTTGCATCTGATGCTCTGCATAGGCCCTGTCCAAGAGCTGGAGGTGAGAAAAAGCAGCATGATAAGGGCAAGGGGCAGGAGGAAGGAGGTTCCTCTCAGATGCATCAGCCAAAGTCCACCCACAGGTTTATTTATTGATGGTTTTAAATAAACCATCGTAACTGAAACCATCTGAAACTACCTCTTAACAAGACTGCAGCCACCAAGCCCAGCTTCCCACTCAGGAGTGGTGTGTCCTCCCTGCTCTACCCCAGCACTGAGACATTGGGGGTCAGAACCCTTCTTCTTGGTATTTAGCCATGAAAATACACTTTTTTTCTTTTTTTTTCTTTTTTTTCTTTTTTTTTTTCTGGATTTCAAATTGTTTTACAACAGAGATTTGCTCCCCAGGTCTTTCTTTGGCTCTGGGACATTCAAGGTCCCGAGGAAGACGTTGGGAGCTGAGCTAGGTCTGTGGCTCTTCCACACCTGTCAAAAACAACGCTGCTGGATTTTCTTCCTTTAATTAACACCGTCTCCTCAGCTGCTTAAGACAGACCAGCAGGGCTGCAAATATTTCCACCACCTTTCAGGTGAGGAAGGTGGGTGGTGAGCTGTCCCGTGTGCTCTAGAAGAAGCACAGAACCACGCAGGGCTTGGCCTTACCTGGCTGGCATGAAACGGGCGACACGGGCGCTTGCAGAATTCATGAGGGCATGCCCACGAAAATCAAAAACGAAATCAAGGACTGGCACAAATCCCTGCCACCATTTGCCCAGCCCTCGAGGACAGCAGAGCACGGCTGGCAGAGCCAGCTACAGGCTGGAGAGCCCCGCGCTCTCCCCCCCCAGCCCTGTGAAGGGCTGGCATGGCTGGGGCGCTGTGCCCGCCCCACGCTGGCTTCTCTGGTGCTGGTCCAACTGGCCGAGGGGAGATGAAAGCTGTGGACTGGCAGAGTGGCTCCAGCAGGGCAGGGAGCAGGAGGGGGTTGGATAAGGGCAGAAAGTGGAGGAGCCGCATCTGTTGCAGCTTCTGCTCAAAGGAGCACTGACTTGAGCCTGTGCCCAACCTGGTTTTTGTCCCCTCTCTGCTTAGCAGTGCCAACTGCTCCTCCCTGCTTCAAAGCTGGAGCGTCTAAATGTAGGAAACTGGGGCTTTAAAGCAAACAAGTATGCTCTAGGAGGAAAGCTGTGGAGATGTGTGCTGAGGGGCATGGTTTAGTGGTGACCTGGTAGACCTAGGTTCACGGTTGGACTCAATGATCTGAAAGGTCTCTTCCAACTACTGTTATTCCATGAGAGGACACTTTTGTTATGGAGTGGTGCTCCTCGCCCATCAGTTGCAAGTGACTTCCCCTCTTTCTCTCTGATCTCCAAAGCCTTATCTAGCCTGCCCCATTTGTTGCAGCGTCCCACAGGATAGAAATGCTGCCACCTCTCCTGGGATACCAGCCTTTGCATTATAGAGGCTTTGGTGCAGCACTGCTACCCTTTGGGAGCTGGAAGCATCTTTGAAACAACATCATTATCCTTCAGCATCACCTTGGTGGTTACCAGTGAGAAGCTTATGCTGCCTCTTGGCTGCTCCAGTGTATGTGGTTTGGGGTAGGACTCGTCCTTTCAGTGGTTTGCCTGGATGCACTGCAGGTCAAAAGCCCAGACAGCTGACGTGGGGTGGCTCAACTGCTGGGAGCAAGGGCTGCTAGGGTGGTGGTGCATGGAGAATCCCTGCTCATCTGCATCCCTGCCTATCCCCAGCATCCCGATAAAGCTCCTAATGAGCTCTGGCAGTGCCCATGGCCAGCCTGGGGCCACTGTGCATGACCTCGCTCTTAATTACCACCCTGGGACAGCTTCATTTGTATGGGCAGTGGGGTCCCCAGGCTGCATGGCCACTCTCACCCTGCCACAGATAAGGTGATGGCCTCTGCCCCCTACTCCTCCAAAATGCTGCTGCCTCTCCCTCGGCAGCTATGGAAAAGGTATTTTATGCTTGAATGGGTGGGGTTGAAGCTCATCAACCTCTGTGGGTTTGCAGCAAGCATCCTCACGGGGCCTGGGGAGGGCCGTGGCCTCCAGCAGCCGAGCTGATGCTGCCCCTTCCCAGGCATCCCAGAGGAAAAGGAGCTTAGCTTTGAAAGCATGCCAGCCAGCTGCAGGCTTGCCCGGCTGCTTTTCTCCCCGACATGTTTTATGGAGTAATTTGTACTATATTTACACGACGGTGATAAACAGTTTTTAAAATGGAAGCCTAGAAAACGCTGCTGAATGAATTGTTACAAAAAAGCCCTGTTTGCCATTCCAGTGGGGGGGGAGGGATAAAAACCACCATCCTAGGGACACGCTGTTCATCAGATCAGGGTATTTTTTCCCTTGATTTGCGAGAAGAAGAAGTCGCAGATGCATGCTGAATTCTGCAGGGAACATATGCATGCATTTAAATCATTTACAGCATTTACTGGTGCAATTGTAAAGCACATTATTTTTCTGCATTTGTAATTAGGCTCCAACCAGATGGTGAAGGACTGTAGCTTCTGATTAGACAGGCTTGTGCTCTGTTGGACGGCGCTGTGAGAACAAACTGAGCTGAGAAACTTTTCCTCCTAATTTATCACTCCATGGCGGGGTATGGGGGGGTTGAGGGGAGGGGTGTGGAGAATCTGGGGCTAGCTTGAGCACGCGTTCCAGCGTGCCCACAGCAGGCTGGGCAGAGCCAAGTGAGCCAGTGAGGCTGCTCCCTCTGCCACCCCTGCTTGCTGATGGATGGGGTGCACACACACACGCCATTCCACATTGTGCAGCCCAGACTCGCCCCGTGCTGCACAGCTTTGGGTACCCAACAGCACGGGAGGCAGCGTCTGCTTTGACAAATGCTTTTAATATGAAGCAGAAGGGTTTGAGAAGGGGCTTTGAAGCAGGAGCGAGCTCCAAGCGCGCGGCTGATGCGAGGAGCGAGCGCGCAGGCGCGCCCGGCGTCGGCTCCGCTCTTTGGCATCGCCTCTTTCGGCCGAGCTCTTGGGTTGGAGAGGTGGGGAGAGCTCTTCTGCACCTCTGCTGGGAGCATCAACAGCCCTGTGTCATTTTCTGGTTGGATCTTCATCCCTAGGGCTTGACTCGGATTTAAAAGCATCACCTCGCAGTCCTGCTAGCCTCATTTTTCACAGAATTGTAGGCTGCTCTGGGTGGGAAGGGACCTTTCAAGGCCATCTAGTCCACCCCACCTCACAGTGAGCAGGGGCATCTGCAACCAGAGCAGGGTGCTCAGAGCCCCAGACAACCTCACCTGGAATGTTTCCAGGGATGGGGCATCACCCACCTCTCTGGGCAGCCTGGGTCAGGGTTTCACCACCCTCAGTGCAAAAAATGTCTTCCTTTCATGTAGCTTAAATCTCTTTTAGTTTAAAACCACTAGCCCTTGTCTTTGTCCTTGACTACTCCCATCTTTCTGATAGCCCCCCTTAGAACATCCATCTTTGACCTTAAACAGCAGCAACAGCTTTTCCCAGCCACAGTGCAAGTACCTTCATGCTGAGCCCGTGCTCCCCTGCATTCAGCCTCACTCCAGCTGCTCAGGAGTCACTCCTCACTGTCCTGTAGTCACGCAAGGGAGAATTTGTTAAGTGTTATCTGTGTTTCTTCCTACAGTTCCTTATTTTCCTGACTTAAACTACAGGTGTGTGAACCTGGCAACAACGGGTTAAACTGGAAGAGCAGAGCCACATAGAAGAGGAGCATGAGGTGGTCCTGAGCAGCTCAGGTAGGACCATGGCTGGAAGCTGGGTTGCTGGGCAAGCAGCATAGGTGCTCATCAGTTTTCCCTTGAGGCAACTCTGTGCCCAAATCGACTTTGTGTCCCCTAAACTTACTTTGTGTCCCGTTTTCTTATTCTCTCTCAGCTGTGCAAAGGGCAATAACCTTCCCATGTGGTTTTTGTCTTGCTGCTCCCGTGGGTTACCTTCGAGGTTACACAGAAGGGTGCCCAAGACATCCAAAAATGGACAACCTGGATGTGCAGCCTGTGGGCCGTGCTGCAGAGAAGGTGACAGAGCAAAAAGGATGGGGGCATGGAACAGGAGGACATGTCCAGCCTGGACAGAGGAGATGCAGAGAGCTGTCCTGTGGATGCTGTGCCTGTAGATGGCACCTTTTACTCTGCTGAGGAGGAAAGAAAACAAGGGGGGGAAAAAAAACCAAACAACAAAACAACACAAACCACACACGCACAAAAAGCAAAACAACAAAAACGATCTTAATAGGGCTCAAAGCTAAGAGAAAGATGCTTTCAGTGGGTGGAATGAAGTGACTCAAGGTAATCATCCTCTGGGGAGCAAAGAACCTGGCTTCCAAAGCTGTGCCCCTGTCACCTAACTGCCCTTGCTCAAGATAGCCCGTGACAGTCATCTGTGAATTCATGAACATTCCCCATCAGTAAGAAATTACACCAAGGGGTGTTTCAAAAGCCAGTGGAATGCACCTCCAGCTGCTTGGAGAGCTGGTGTGAAGGGGTTGGTTTTATCCTAATTAACCCCTTCTGGCCATAACAAGCCCAGCCAGGGGTCACAGGGCTCTCAGTCTCCTGAACAGAAGGATGCTGCCTGAAGTTGGCACATGCTAGAAGTGTGTGCCCAGCTCCTGCCCTTCCCACCACCACCTTCAAACACATCTGCTTTACCCTCCACACAGGCCATCACTTTATAAAGACACAATCTGAAACATGGGAAAAAGAAAACAAAAAAAAAAAAACGAAAAATGAGCTGCTCTTGCAGCACTTTCCTTCTCAGGGGAAAACACAAGCGATCCCTCAACTTTGCTCAGATTCCCTTCCAGCCTCTCTCACTCATAAATTCCTAAACAAACAGCGTGATCCTAATATTGCCCTTAAAATTCTGTGTGAAATGGACCTGGAAATTAATTTCACACCGGAAAAAACTGGCTCAGCTGTCAGTCAGAGCACGGGTGGTCGACAAGAGAACCCCATGACCGCTGTACAAATTAATTTTGCACCTCAGGTAAGAGGGTAGCAGAGGGGAGGAAGGGGGTGGAGAGCTGCTTCCCTTGTGTTGCTGTCCCAACCCACACTGCGTGTGGGGTGCTGGAAAGCTGTGAATAGTGAAGGGCACCACCAGCCCTGAGATATCTGTGACAAAATCACCATGTCACCCAAGAAGTGAGAGCAGGGGGCATGGCCTGCTTTGAGGAAAAAAAACAAACCAACTCATGTGCTTTTGCACATGTTTTATTTACCAGAAGACGGTGGTGGCTTGGGGAAGCACATCAAGGGACCCTTGTGGGAGACTCCTGGGGGAAAGGAGGCGTGAAGGAGTGATGGATGGTACAATATTGCACGTGCTGGTTGTCAGGTGGCTGACGGCCGGGCAGACCCTGGGGTCCACGGCAGTACATGGTCCGTGGCGAGCAGAGATAATTCAGTACCTTAGTTTGGCAGCATTATGCACATGCCAGCGTTTTGCCTCCTTTCCATGTGATGTGTCATCTATTTAAAGATGTGGAGACGAATGGCAATCCATCCTCTCACAGCAGAAGGGGCAGGGGAGGCAGAGTGTGGAGCCATACACTGTAAGGATAGTTGGATGAACAAACACTCTGTGGCTAGATGGAAACTGAGAGGGGGGTGAAGCCCTCCAGTACAATTTCAAGGCTGAGTGAGTGGGGCCAGGAGGCTGCAAAGGCTCTGCTGTAGCTGCTCTGCTTCTGCAGGCATGGTGGAGAGGGGAGGTCACAGGATCTGGCTCAAAACAGATATTGGTGTAATGAGCCTGTGGATAGCAGGGAGGTTATCCCAGCCTTCCCTCTGACCTGCCTTTTGTGGCCTCCAATCCCAGTGGCAACTGGGAGCATCCCTCTTTGCTCACAATGCATTGCTTCATTTCAGTCCCTCTTTTTTTTTTAATTAGCTATGAGCTTGTTGAGAGGCAATTGTCACGGCACGGCCCCCGTGGGCTGCATCTCAGAGCAGCCTTGCTTCCTTCTTGAAGGAGCTTGAGAATGTCAACTCAGAGTTGGTTTGAGGTCCAGCCTGCAAGCAGCTACTGCTGCTGCTGCCTGATTTAAACCGAGCCTGACAGAGAGATGCTCCCAAGAGATGGAATTCCTGTGGGTTTTGGCAGCAAAATCCCCCCAGTCCTCCCACCTCCAATGGGAAAGGCTGCAGCCACTGCCAACTGGACCAGCAGTCCAAGCTGGACCCACAGTCTGGAACTCAGCTTCATTAGAGCTGATTTATGGAAAAGAGGTGGCAGGTCTTCAGACCGGTCAGGATGTGAGCTGAGATCCATGGTGTGAAGCCAAGGCATAGGAACTGGGCAGTGATTAAGCTGAGGAGAGGTGTGCTTCTGTTTTAATAGGAACAGTGACCTGAATTTATCATGAGAGTCATTAAATGAGACATCACTTGCGCAGAATCAGAGTGGCTGCAGACAGCAACCAGGCCTGAAATGTGCATTCAGGTGACTTAACATATGGTTTTGCTTTGGTTTCCCCTTCCCCTTTTTGGTGTTTCTTCTCCTAATTAGTTCCCTGACTTTATGGACACGGCTGGGATCTGCACAGCTGCCTTGTACCAGTGAAGAGGATAAAGGAGGGACGAAGAGCCCAAGAGAGAGAATCATCTTGTACCAGCATCAACAGGATGCTTGGAGCTCTGCACACCCTTTGTGCTCCTCGTGGCCTGTGACTTCTGGCCAAGCTCAGGTACCAAGACTAAATCCATGGCAAACCCAGTACAACCCAATTGCAACAGGAAGAAATTATTTGCTAGCACCTTGTCTAACAGCAGACAGCTCATTGCATTCAGCTGTTTGTCTAGGGTTGCTGGGTTTAACCCCAAAACAGCTGCTGGGACACCAGGGCTGGCTCCAAGTGTGCAGCATGTGGCTCTGGTTTGCAGGAGGACTCTCTCCAGCATGGATGGGGATCCTTTAACCTGGTGGACTTGCCAAGGTGAGGTGCCAGGCACAGCTGTTTGCCCAATTCACATCAATCAGCCCAGGAGTTGAGGTAATTGACTAATTAGCAGAAGCTGCTTGAGAGAGGCAAGGGCTTAATTCCTGCTCCTAGAGAGCCATTTGCCCGCTGCTGCTCCAAGAGGAGGGATGAGAAGTTGAGAGGATGGGAAGGTTCCCAGCACTGCCAGGTAAGGCTTTAGTTAGCACAAACTGTGATTGTTTAGTGTTTTAATTAAAGCTGCTCAGGATGGGGTCTGTCAGGAAGGGAAAAGCCCACCAAAATAACAAGTGGAAGTTTAGTGTGTGTGTGTGTCAGGGCAGGACCCAGTCAATGTCCTGGCCCCCCTGGTGTTTGGGGACATGGGGTGCTGCTGGAGGCTGTCACACCCTTGGCATGGGGACTGGTGTTGTTGCAGGCTGCTTTCTGTGTGTTTGGTGCTTTAAAGAAGGCAAGAAATCAGAGGATTATAGAATTGTTTTGGTTGGAAGAGACTTTTTAGATCATCAAGTCCAACTGTTAATGCAGCCTTGCCAGGTCAGCCACTGAATCATGTCCCTCAGCACCACATCTTCATGGCTTTTGAATGGCTCCAGGGATGGGGACTCCTGATGTCCTGGGCAGCCTGGGTGAGACCTTGGCAGCCCTTGTGGGGTTTCCAACCTAAATCTCCCCTGGTACAACCTAAGGTCATTTCCTCTTCTTCTGTGACTTGTTCCTTGGAAGAGTCCAATCCCACCTGGCTCTAACCTCCTTCCAGGGAGTTGAAGAGAAGTAGAAGGTCTCCCCTTGAGCCTCCTTTTCTCCAGACTAAACAACCTCAGATCCCTCGGCTGCTCCTCGCCAGACTTGTGCTCCAGACCCTTCCCTACATCTATTGCCTTTCTCTGGACTTGTTCCAGCCCCTCAATGTCCCTCTTGGAGTGAGGGGCCCAAAACCAAACCCAGTAAATTGGATGAAGTGCAAAAAAAAATGGATGTGGGTGCCCCCCATCCCACACAAAGCAGCTTGTAGGGAAAGCTTGGGCTGGAGGCAGGGATTTGTCCTGCAATGTCCTGCTGAGCTTAGGAAAGCCAGGAGAAAACTACTAGTAAGAACCCTAAGAGTTGGTTGGGAATGCCTATCAATGGCAAATAAAATCAACACTGTCTGTAGAAATGGGCTCTGAGCACCTGAGAGAGAGGAGCTTGGAGGAATAATCCCCGAGCAGCTCTCCTGGTGTGTGTGCCAGTGCAGGGCTCAGGCCAGGATCGCTTTCCTACTCATGTATGATTTATTCACTTCCCAGGCTTGCAGAAAGGTCAGAAAAATAATAAACAAGAACAAAAAAAAAATTATATTTTCTATA
>JAOEGS010003441.1:0-18939 GCA_025447755.1 Corythornis vintsioides
GGGGTCGCGGGGGGGGGGGGGGGGGGCGGCGGGGGGGGGGGGGGGGGGGGGGGGGGGGGGGGGGAAGTGGGGCGGGGCTGACCGGGCTACCCCGCTCGCAGGTAGCGAGGGAGGGTCGGGCCCGTAAGCGCGGGGCCCCTCGGCGGGGAGGAATCGCCCGCCCTGCCGTGCCTGCCGGAGGCGCGGCGGGGAACCGGGGAAGCGCCGCCTGCCCGCCGGGCTGGGCCGTCCTCGGGCGGGCTGGGCCGTCCCCGCTTTCGCCGTCTCCCGTCCCGCCCGGGGGCGTTAAGGACCGGCGCAGCCCTAGCAGTCCCCGCTGCTCCTTCCAAGGGCTGGGGAGCGGATCGCTGCCGGATGTCTCCCCGAAACTTTAAGGGCCCTTCCCGGAGCGGAGGTGGGGCGCGCTGCTTGGTTGGCTCCCCTGTGCTTCCCGGCTTTCCCCCGGCGGTCCCGCGGCGTGCGGGCCGGGGAACGTGGCGGTGCAGCCGTAGTTGTTCTTGCACGATGGGCTGTGGCCGCTCTGAGGTGAGGGCAGGGAGATTTCAGCTCGTGGAGGGTGAAGTGACTCGTTTAGGGCCGAGAGGGTGATCCTTCCCTTGCCCGTTCCCGGAGGGGACCCCCCCCGCAGCCGCTTCTCCCGGCGGACACGCAGGTGTCGTGGGGAAAGCGACGCTTCTGCTCCCTCCCCTCCCCTCCCGCCTCTCGGGTTTGTTGCTTCTGCCGTGAACTTCTCCCGCGAAGAGATAAGGAGGAATTATGTAGGTGATGTTTTATGCTGCGTTCAGAGAATTGCGTAGATGTCGTTTGCTTAACGTGTGGCGTTGTTCCTTAACGGTGTCGGTGCCGGGCAGGCAGCGCAGAAATGAGACTGTAGGAAGGACTGCACAAAAGGCAGGGTGGTGGTGGATATATATATATACTTATTTTTTTTTTTTCCCCTTCAACATTGCATTGTTGCTAGTAGTGAGTCACTACTAAGCAGTGAGGTTAACTAGAGAACATGGAAGATAGTTCTGCACAGTATTTATGCAGTTCTGTGGCAGCTCTGTGCACTCAGAAGTACTTCAGGTGCTGATGAACAAGCAAGCACCACAAATTACTACTTGAGGTTCTTGGTTCAGAATGCTTGACTGGCTGCAGGTAGTAAGTGGGCTCCTTTTCCAGATTTGGGGTGGAAGGAGTAATCAAACAATGCCCCAACTCCACACTGCAGTGTTCTTTAAACAAAACTCTGTTTGCTGACTTAGTTTGTGCTTGTACTTTCGATGTTGCTTTAATTATTATTATTATTTTAATCTATCAGAGCACTTTCCTCCTGGTTTCACCATTGAATCTTTCATAGCCAGGTCTGCAGAGAAGATAGAGTTGAAAAGTCAGTTTCCTAAACCTGGTCTCTTCCCAGACCCTTTCCTGAGGCTGGTTGCAGCTAGTGAAGCAATTGGGGCAGAGGAGTGTCTATCCACCTACCACACAAAAGTGTCCACTGTGTTTTCTTTTACTTGCAGCTGAGGTTAGCCATCTCATTTATCTTTACAGTATAGGCAATCTGCCAGCTGGAGAAACAGTGAATTCCAACAGAATTGGAGAGAACATCTTCAGTGTTTTTGTTTAGAAACAGAAAGGGAATAAAATTTTTCAAGAGAATGGTTTAGTAGGACAAGTGGAAAATCAGCACTCTCATACTCAAGGTCATGCAGCAAAAAGTAAAAAGCTATAAAGGATTATGTCCAACAGGAAAGTTGTTTCATTCTTTAATTCCAGATGAAATAATTAGAAGAAGTTAAAATGTACACGTGCAGATATCTGGCCACTGTTCATTATGTGCTTTGTCTGGATGTTCTGAGTTGCCTTTTGGGGATTTACTTTATTTTTAATGGCAGTGGTGCTGTTAAAATTGAAAGTGATTTTGTGTGCAGGAAAAAAAACCCAACAAACCTCTGCACTTTTCAGTCTTGCTTGTAGTGTGTGTTGTGCTGTGGTTATTTTCTGATACTGTTATTTCGTAGTTTCTACAAAAAATTTCAGATGTTGGGAAGGTGGTGTTCATCTCTGGGTGGGAAATGTATGCTTTGCTAAACATGTAGCAGCTCTTAACAGAGAGAAAGGTGCTGCAAGTGTTGATGGATTATTGTGTAAGGGTGAGGGGAAGAAGTTTGAAGCATAGAAGAGTCCATCCCTTGCATGTGCTTAGACTTGGTTGTTTTGTTCAGATCTTTCTGAAATAACCCAGCAAAAGGGAGCAAGCAGCTGAAGTGTTTGTGACAAATAAGAACATTTTCTCATCCTTCTCCTGGATCCAGTGCAGTTATAATCTGCTTGGTAAGGGGACTGTGGACCCCCAGATCAAGTCTTGATCTAGTCTCTCCCTCTTCCCTCTGCTGGTGTGGTTAGATCCTGAGAAAAGACAGGAGCAGGAGGGTATTTTGCAGTGATATTGCCTGTTCAGTGTGTGATTTCATTCAGCAGTCACCCTGATTGAGCAACCTGGGAAATGCTCTGAAATCCCTCCTTAGGACAACATCCAAAACCCAAAACGGGTGTCTGGTAGTTACCAGACCTCTGACTGTTGAGTAAACAGTAAGCCTTGTAGCTCCTGGATTATTATTTAATTTTTTTTTTAGATTTTTTCTTTTTCTGGTTCTTGTTTGAGATTTAAGGTAAGAATTTCAGTGTATCTGAAAAAAAGCTGCTTTAAGTGCTATGAAGCTTGAAAGCAGGCACTCAGTGGATCCTGGGGGAAAACCATTGATGATGGGTTTCCCAGAGATGGCCTTTTTTCTTGCTACCATTTAGACCTGTGTTATATATGCTGTCCACTGTGATGAAAGTCAGTTCCAGCACCATTGATCTCCAGGAGCCTTGTGTATACATCAATGGAGTTGTTTCCTACCACTCGTATCTGAAGTTCCTTAATTTTTTCTTTTTTCTCTTCTCTCAAAAGCTACAACAATTAGCCATTTGAATCAAGTTTTAATTCAGGCTCTGCAATAGAAAGCTTTTGGTAATTAGTATAAGTTATTACAACTGTGAACTTCAAGGAAAAATGTGCTTTAATCTCTCCTTTTGTTGCAGCTGCAGTGAAAAAGCACTGGAAAATGGCAGAGCCTCGAGGTTTAGGGCAAGGAGATGGTTGCCCATGGAGTGTTAAAGGTGTGTTAGAG
The DNA here is from genome assembly GCA_025447755.1 of Corythornis vintsioides. Classification (NCBI taxonomy): domain Eukaryota; kingdom Metazoa; phylum Chordata; class Aves; order Coraciiformes; family Alcedinidae; genus Corythornis; species Corythornis vintsioides. The sequence goes on from JAOEGS010003441.1 coordinate 3,162, forward strand.
TGGAATCCTCTTCCAGCTCACTTGCTGGTGTCTGGTTACCTGCCTGTGAGCCCAGGGCTGGTGCTGGTGGCAGGCTCAGATCCTCACTGATGCTTGGAGGAGCTGCCAGCCACTCCTGCCTATCTCAGTTGTGGCTTTAGAGGTGCTTAAAAAGGCTCCCAAAGGGGAAACACCACCAAGCCTCCCTGGGCTTGCCATCTGCAGGCTGCTGAGACAGTAGAAGCACGCAGGGCAGGTGGTGTTGCTGAGAAGGAAGAGTTTGGATGTGCTTTTGCCACGTTGATGCATTCTTTTTTGTGTTTAGGCTCTGAGAAGATGTGGGAATCAGAGGGAGAGCAGCATAGCAAGTGGGTTTGGTTTTTTTCCATTGACATCCCGTGCTCTTTTGGGTTGGCAAATGATGCCTTAGTCACCTCCTCTGTTCTGCATCTTTGGAGGTTCCTGTCCAGGGCTCCTTTTAAGGAAGTCTAGGTGCTTTTCCTGAAATTCTTTGACCTTGTTGGCCAGGTTTCTCAGTTGCTGCATTTTAGCTTAGCAACAGCTTGCTCTCTCCAGGTAGCCTCTGTTGTGTTTGGCTCACATCCCTGAACCGAGGTGCAGACCTGCCTGAACAAGATTTGAAGCAAGCAGTGAGGGGTCACTGAAAACTGCAGCCACACGCTTGATTAGAGGGGAATGTGCTTAAGAAATCATATATATCCATCCCTCTAGATCTGTCAACAAACATTCAGGGACATTTGAGATCTCAGCTTTGACATTTAATAAGTTTATGGAGCAATCCTTTTTCATGTGGTTGGTTTTTTGCTGTTGAGGTTGGGTGGGTTGTGTTTGTTGTGGTGGGGTGCTTGTGGGTTTGGGTTTTTTTATGTTTGTTTGGGTTGTTGGTTGGTTGTTGTTTTATCCAGTCTTCATAATCCTTGTCAAACACCTGCAAAACAGCCTGGTCTAGTTTTTAATAGGGAAATGGTTACTTATCTCAATAAGATACTTCTAGAAACTGAACATTGAAATGGTCTGGTTTTAAATGCCTTTTATTGCTGCATTTGTTTGGTGTAGAGTTCTGTATTTTAGAAGAAAGGGAAATGGACACATTTGAACATGTAAATTGTTTTTGAATATTTATAGAAATCAATTGCTTGGAAGTTTAGTTGGAAAGAACTTGAAAATAAAGCTAACATGAGCTGGGTCAAAGTAGGGGTTATGCCAGTGTCTCTGAAGGTTTCTAGAAAATTTGAAAAAAGGATATTTGGTGGAGTATAAAGTGGGAATCTTTAGTAGTGCAAAGAAATGCATAATTTTAATACTTTGCATTTGACTTTTACTGGAGATGTTTTGGTTATTTCCCAGGACCCATCTACATGTCCTGCTTTCTTAGAAGATTTGCAGCATTGGGGGAAGAAATCTCTTTCTAGAGATCTGTAAGGTGAAGTTGTCTAGGGATACCAACCTTGTGATTTCTGTCAAAGAATAATAAGCAGTTTCCTCCATGACCCTAGTTCCTCACCTGAATATAATACCCCAAAACTCGATTGAACAAGTCAGGGAAAGACTGTAACATAAACATCTCTGGCTTGTTAGTGTCTCCTGCCTGAAAAAAGGAATGAGCTTGTATCAATGAGATGCTAAATTCTCAAGTTGTCCAGTTTGATTCATTAGAAAACCTCAAGCTGTAGCTTTCTTTGAAGGCTTCAATACCTGTGGAGAAGGGCTTTGAAAATAATGAAATTTTTAATACACCTTATCCTCTAGGTTTTACAAGGGGCAAAGGTGTAAAATCAGTTTCAGGTCAAGCTAGGTTTGGGGTAGGTAGAATTGTCTGAACAATGGCTGCTCAGATGCCAAAAGCCTTCAATGTCTTTCCAGATCATCAGCCTATCCAAAATGGATGGAATTTATGGAACTTTAAAAAGTTGCTTAGTTTTTTTTCTTTCAGTTTCATGTCAGAAATTTAATTACGTGTAAATGAATAATTGTAAAGCATAATTGACTTCTGACTGAAATCTGAGACAAAAAAAAAGGGTAGTCCTGTGTTGTGTTTTTTTCCCCCTCTTGTTGGAAAAGGTTTCAAAGCTGTTTGAGTGTTGCAGTTGGGACTCCTTTTCACTACCCTGGATGAAGCAAGTTGCAGGGAAAGCCTCAAGTGTCAGGGCCTGAAGAAGCAGCCTGGAGAACAGTATCTTGTGTTTGCAGCAGTGGCAAAATAGTGATGCAGAAATATGAGGAATTGCTGAAGCAAGCTGAAGTATTTGACTAGTGATAATCTCTATGGCCAGATGGTATTTGCATGGATGCTCTAAAGGATCTGAACTAGGGGAAAAATAGGTAAGAAAGACACCAAGGCAGGACAGGATTTCTTTTAAAAAAAAAAAAAAGGATTGGAGTATGGGTTTTTGGAATTAATTGACTTGTGAACTTCAGGAATGAGAACTAATTAAAGCCTGGAGCTGCCAGGCAAGCTGTCACAGCTGCTGATCATGGGGCTGCCAGCAGTGACTGGAGTAGAACTGCTTGAGGTTTTTGTTGTGAGGACCATCTTTAAATTGTTTATTTTTCTGCAACACTTCAGGTATTTGTGCTGAAATTTTCTGGGTTGGGTGTCTACCACAGGTTGATTTCTGAAATCACCTGATATTCTGAAATACACCCCTCACCCTCAGGAAAAACTCCAGTATTTCCAACTGTTACACTTGGGGAGGGATCAGGGAGAAGCAGCTTTTTTTTTAAAAATTTTATTATTTTAATTCTCACATTTTCTGGCTAATTCTCACTCCTCACTATTGAACAAATTAATAATCTCAGCTGTTAAATTGAGAACTCCTAACACCTCCATGGTTTGGAGAAAGAGCTTGAAATTTGGATGGAGAGTTAACTTTGCCTGAAGAATGGGGGTTTTTCTGTCCTTGCAAAAAATGTCCAAATTTGGCCACATGATAAGGCTTGGAACAGCATTGGCTTGTAAAATGCTGGGTAGTAAATTAGCCTTAGATCCCTACTGAAATCACTCATTGCTTTTAAGGTGTCAAAGCCTTACATCTGAAATGGAGGTTGGGAGGGGTAGAAGCCACCTTTTAATTCCGGACTTCTGTAAATGTGTTGTGAAATCTTTTTTTTACTTGATTTTTTTCTCCTTGTGTCAAATGGGCTCGTGCTGGAGCAACGTGTGTGTCACTGATCATATCTGCTGTGAGAATCTGCTTCTTGTAGCTCACAAAGTGGGTATAGATCATTTTTCTTATGTGGCTTTAAAAAAAAATCAATGTAAACTTAGTGTGGTTTTGAACTTTTCTCTGGCTTCAGTTCTTTTGGGCTTTATCCCAGGTGTCCCTCATTGTCCTATGCTTCATGCTGGCTGCAAAACAACTGCTCTCAGAAGAAAAGAAAAAAAAAAAAGGTAAAACCCAGAACAAACTCTGCTCTTTCTGTTTAACAGCCTTGATTAGTCTGGACTTGCCTCTCTGCTGACTTTCTTAGGGATGTGGTTTAGCTAGCTGCTCAGTGCTGCCTTCACAACTGCAATTTGCATGCTTTCTGCTGTCGGAGTCACTCTTTTGTCCTGCCCACAGCCATTACAAAGAGTTGGTGGAACCATTCCTGGGGGTCATGTTGGTTAGCAAGAGGCCATTCTGACAAAAAGCTGGTTCTGCTGAGGTTTGCCAATGTACAGGACACTGTGAGCTCCAAGTGGTGCTGCAGTGGCTCTGTGATGCTCTGGCTGTGGGGAATCTGAGCAGCCTGCACAGCATTGTTCTCCTACACACATTCAAATGGTTATTGCAAGAGAGGCATCCACAGGGACCTCTGCCAGCTTCTTATTGATGTGTTCAGTTTCATCTATTGACACACTACCCTTCATTATTACACAGTGAATCCTGTGGCAGTGGAATTTGCTATTAAATCTGCCCAGCAGAAGAGAATTGGCAGGAGCTGCTTTAAAAGCAGTGTAACCCCTGTGTCTGTAAAGAATAGCTTCTAAATACAAAACAGATGCTGAACTAATAGAGGATGCTTCTGAAATTTTCAGAGTACTAAATTATTTTGAGGAAAAAAAAATCAGAATTCACTTAATTTGTGAATGATCATTTAAGTTTCAATACCTTTTTTTTTTTCCAGAAACAGTTCTAATAAGTATATGTATTCATTTGTGCTTGAATACAGCAAGTAATACTGAGGTGAAAATAGGTAATTATGTGTTAATAGGAACTGTTAGATAAGTAGTGAAGTGTTAATCTTTCTGTCTGTGCTCTAATCCCCTTCAGAGTGCTAGAGGGTGGCAGAGGTGATGCATCTTCCTTTGCCTTTTGCCATTGCCACCAATATTTTGTGCTTTACATCTAGAGTGTGCTTGTTGATGTGAAGATGTTAATTGATGCAGAGTAATGAGTCTGTTGCATCCACCTCGTTTCCCTTTGATCTCAGGGTTTGGTTCTAGACAAGGCATGCTGTACCTTCTGGTTTATAGAGTTTTAAGTGCTTGATACAGGCTTCATCAGTGAGAAAAGAAAGAGCATGACAACTTATCAGAGACAAAATCCCTCATGATTGTGTGGAGGGGCAAGGTAAGCCTGGGTCTTTCATGCCTATCAGAAAGCAGGGTTGAATGGGCACTAAAGCTATTGACTGTTGCTGGCAACTTTATTGATAAGCACCTGTCAATAGTTGCAAAGCTAACAACATCTCTGGGTTTGCAGGTTTAATTATATATAAAAACAAAACAAAAAATGGAGAAATAGCACATATAGCCAGGAGCCAGTGGGCACAGAAATGTGACTGTTGTTAGAAATTAGGGGGGAAGGAAAGTGAGGAGAGATTACTGGAGCAGGACATGCTTCCCAAAGAGAAAACAAGGTGGAATAGTGAATTAAAGGTGTGGGGGCAGTTATCACCAAAGAACAACCTTGGTAAAAACACAAGTTTCTCAAAGCTGTTCAAGCAAATATTGAAATACCCTAGTTTTCTAAGCAAAGTTTTCTGCACACCACTGGCAGGTAAAAGGAATATCTAATAGTGGACTCCTGCAGAGTTTAAACCAAGGACTGAAGTGTGCTGCATGTGGCTGCAGGGTATGCTGTGACATCTGGATTGATGCTGGTACCTGCCTTTTGAGCCTGAAAGGGAGGGGTGAGGGGGCAGGCAGCTGCAGTGCTGTGCATAGGGTTACTGTCTGGAGGAGAACAAGTGAGACTTCAGGTGGCACCCATCCTGCTCAGAGGGTGCAGAGTGTGCCTGTTCCAGACTTGGCCTCATAAACCTTTAAGGGTCAAGCAAGAAAGGCTGAAACTACTTAGAAAGGAGCTGTTAAAGGTGACTTTTGAGTATTTCTCTTGGTGTGAGCAGTCAGTTTTTGGTTTGTATGAATATACAGATGTTTTTCTCCCTGTCTGAAGCTGTATCTGGGCAAAGGCTGTTAACCTACAGATGGATACAGGGCACTTCTGCACCCAGACTTGAAAGGTGGGTCTTTTCCTTGCTTTAACAATCAACAAGAAACTAATCCCCTTACAGTGTTTTAAGGGATATACATATGCCATCCCAGTAATGTGCTGCCTTCTCTTCCCTGTTCTCTTCTCTTGTCACATTTCTGTACTGGTGCACGGGGGTGAGAACTCACTTTGCATATCTGGGTTTGGCTAAAATCCAGCATGAGTACTGTTCTCACATGAGTGACAGTCTGGGGTCAGCAGTCATCCTCTAGTGTCAGAATTGCCTCTTTGCTCCAGCAGCTCACATGCTGTCCAGAGTGGGACTTTGGTCAAGTGACTGGCATAAGCACATAGACATTTATTGGAATTAAAGCCCTGCAACTGAAGTTTCTCCCTCTGAGGAGGCTGCTAGCATGAGATATCCTGTGACTGCCACCTGGGATGAAACAGTGTGTTCAGAGAAGCTGTTTTCTGGGATGGTGATCAGTCAGGAGCTGCAGGCTGAGCCTTGAAGAAGAGCAGGCTGTGCATGGGCTTGGGAAGATGTTTGGAGGTTGTGGCAGGGAGGAGGCAAGGGCCCAAGTTGCAGATGCTGTGAATGGGGCAGTGAGGAAGAGCACTTCATGCTGATGATTTTTGCATCTTGGCCTGGTGGCATATGGTCTTTGGAAGGTGAGGGTGATTTATGAAAAGAAAAAGTAGTGCCTGGGTTTACCTGAGGGCAGCTATGGGCTCATATAAGATCTAACAACTAGACCTCCTTAGGACCTGTGTGCTGAAATGCATTAAAGGCCAGTTGAGAAGGCTGATTGTAGGTGAGGTATAATTTCCCTCTTCCTCCTTGCTCAGGTCTCAAACTGATGTTGACAGGGCCAATGTAGTGGACAGCTTTGGGCTTGAAGCCTTGTGCTGCTTGTCAGAAGACAAAAGATGCCTCATGTAAGGGCCCATGAGGTAACTTGGTGGCAGAGCCCATCTAGTCTCAGGGAGGTTGATAATGTGAAGTTAGAGCTTTGTTTTCCAGTGTGTGGCTCTGAAGTGATCTGGGTACCCAGTCTGAGGTGGCTGTGGCTGGCACAGGCACTGGGCTGTGTTTGCTGGTTTTAACTCTTTTCTTTGTGTGGGTGAGTGAAGAACTTCGGCCTTCAAAGTTATCCGAGTGCTTCTCAGTGCTGTTTACCATCACCTCTTCCTCCTGCACCTCCCCATCATGTTTTTCCAAGCATTATCAATTGGAAAGGCTGAGGGATTGATGACTGCTTCCAGTACATACAGCCAAGGGGGTTTTTAACTTGTGGTAGTTAATGCACTGCTTCCAAGACCTCTGTGTAGCCCTGGATGTGTGCCACCAGATTATGACAGGGAATATCCTGATGATTGTTGTGTATGATTTGTAAGACCCCCCAAATTCCTTGCAGGCAACTGTATGCACTTGCTTCTTGTAGCTTGACACAAAATTTACTCCTGAGTGTTACACTTACTCTGTTTGTAACAGCTCTCAGCAATTCCATGGAGTCAGTAGTGTGTATGGGTGAGTCATGCTGGGTTTGGACACCTTAAAGATGTGCAAAATGGAGCCAAGGTGTTTACCTCTGCTCCTGTTCTGCTCTGGCATTCCTTGGAGGCAGCAGGTTCCTACACTGAGTGTGACTTGAAGGACTGGGGGAAGCTTGCAGGGATCTGTGGCTCTGCTTCTAGCCTCTCTCCTCACTAGCCTGCCCATCCCAAAGTGCTTCTCTTCTTCTTGGTGCTTCTCTTCTTTGTATCAAAACAGACAAAAATCAGTGAATACCTGCTGGGAAACTCAAACAGTGCTAATTTACAGAATTCTGCTTATCTGGTGGTGTATATTGTTGGCATTTCTAAGAGAGTGAAATCTTTTGCCTTTTTTCAGAACATCTGTTTCAGTGCATTAAGTCATCATCATTTGCCTGCCTTTTTTTTCCTTCATTTGAATCCACTTCTACCTGAATATTTTTCTCTGCAGCATTAGAAGCAAGGATGCCAGCAAGGAGTTTGTCAGGTCACCTTGGGTATTGTGCTCAGCAGGGAAGTCACTGTGGATATCACAGAGTATTAGGGGTTGAAAGGGACCTTGGAGATCAAGTTCAACCCCCAAGAAGCACTGGAGTGAATACTTGTGATAGTATTCTCTAGATAGATAGTATTCTTCTCACATTGTTTTACAAGTTTTTGGTATGTTGAGACAGCAAGTAATTGAAATAAGTTAGTGCTTTATTTCCCTGACCTTTGATATTTCTGGAGTTTAAGGAAGAAATAGGGACAATCATCTACCTGAAGTTAAGAAGCCTCATTTTAAACTTGTGATCTGGGTATGTCTTTGATATCTGCAGTTCAACTTTTGACTGTTGCATAGTCAACTATGTTTGCACAAAAATATAAATGCTGCAACAATCCACTATAGTAATGCTGAATTTATTATTAGCTTTCAGTGTGGACATTCAAGGACACAGCTTTTCTCTCTGCTGTTGTTTCAGGCTCTCTGGAGATAATTTACAGCCCTGTCTTACAGTACACCTGGGTGGGTGTCAAAGTTTGAACTAAAGGGTGTATAAATATATATCCTTCCTGTAAAAATAGGATCCAGAATGTTATCTCAGTTGAGTTCTGCTGTTTAACAGATGATTATTTCAGTGATAACCAGTTAATTGACCATGCCTTTGACTCTTCCCTAGCAGTCTGCTGTGTACACACCCCTTCTTAAAGTGCTTATCAGCTAGGAATAAGGATTTTGTCATCTGAATAACATGATGTGAGTACAGCTTTATTAGAATTGTAAACTACCATAATGATCACAAGGCGAAAATACATCTGCCAGGGGGATTAATGAAGATGGTTCTTTTCATCAAGAGGTTTTTTTCTTTCAATAGGATCCCAGAGAATTCTGGGAGATCTCACTGATTGTTGCAAGCAACTGCAGGTGATGGACAGGTAGCAAATTTCTTGCATTGAAATGGTAAGAGATGAAAGTGTGGTAGTTTGAATGAGAAAGGAAAAAAAACCCAAATGCCTTAAAACTGGCCAGGGAAAATAATTACTCAAGTGTTTAACTGGTTTATTTTAGGTGTGGTGTTTGGTTTTTTGGTTGTTTGCTTTTTTCAAACCCCACCATTTCTATTTGCAAAGAGGATCTCTTTTTACAATAAAGGCAGAGTGCTTCTTTTCAATCCAGGGACAGACTAGACTTCTGTACTTTAAACTTCCTCACAATCCCTTGTTCAAGGCTTGCTTATTCCTTGTGAAAGGGACAAAGATCTTGAAATAATCTGTGTTTTGTCTGGGGTAAAGCAAAAGCTGATCTAGTTGTGTGCTTTGTACCCTGAATTTTGACTCTTGGCAGACTTAGGCTATAAAGCTACAAAGAGTGGAGGCATTTGTAGGGTGCTCTTGCATTGAGTTATGGTGGGTGCTCTTCTGCTTGAATTCTTTGAAATATCTTAATTTGATGTTGTGGATTTTAACTGATTTAAACTCCTGGGAAATGCTCTTCTTCATTCATCTCTAAAAACCTGTTCTTATTTCTGAAAAATGAAGTGGGGATGCAGGGGGTGGGAGGAAAGTTGAGTAGTTAACCAGAGCTCTAAATGCTCTATGCACCTTCTACTCATGTCTTCACTAGCAAGGGTGCCTTCCAGGTACTTTGTTACTTTCTTATGAGAATAGCAATAGCTTTTGATCTCTAATAATAACAAAACTTTTTTTTTTTTTAAAGGATGATGCTGTTAATGTGATTTTTGACTCTATACCAATGAGAGCTCAACTCAGTTGATTTTGTAATGTAAAATAAAAAGTGAGCAGAGAGTATAAAACACTTCAAAGCTTTAAAGTACAAATTTACAAACATTAAAGAAATTAAGATAAATAGTTTTGTTGTATTTGTGTGAAGGGCTTGTAATTTTTTTTTTGTTATAGTTCTTAAGTTGTTGTGATGCTGACACTGGACGTGGCTTGATGCAGAGATGAGAGGAACATCCTTTATTTGTTTACCCATTGAGAAGTCTGACTACATGTATACAATATCTCTTTCTGAATATTATTGAATGCATTTAACTCCTTTTCTTTTGCCCTCTGGGGCTTAGATACAATGCTGACTTTTTCAAGCAATGGTATCTGCTCAGATGTTATCACACAGCATGAGAGCAAAGGGAATCTCCTGATACTGCACATCAGTTTTCCTCTTTTTTTTGCTAATGCTTGTGGGATCAGGCTTTCAGTTCTGTATTTTCTGCAGCCTGAGCTCAGGGTCTAAGTGACAAATGAACACCTCTTGGGTACAGATTGGGGTGGTACAAATAATATTTCACATTTCTCTTCCTCTTTCCTTACGTGTGGGTCCGTGGTTTGTGTTTGCATTCTGAAGGCTATGCCAGCTCATATCATCTCTGGAATTAAGGCTGTGGCCTAGAGTCTATCTACAGCTTTCCAAGTGAATTTTAACACTGCAGCCTTTCTAAATTGATGGTGTACTTTCCATTTCTGTTCTACTGCTGCCTTGTATTGTATACTGTTGGCTGCTAGGCTTGCAACAGACATAATTTGTTTTCAGCTGATGCTAAAATTATTTGCATTAATACAGTAACTGGTAGAGACTTGGGAGACTTCATCTGGCAATGCTTTTGCAGTGAGTATTTGGAACTTGCAGTGGTGTCTGTAGTTGTTGCACTACATATATAGTTCAGGATGAAAAAAAAATGCTGCTGTGGTCTCTCTTGGGAAGAAGTTTGCATGCAGAGTCTTTTGTTCTGTTGAACAATGTACTGTGGGCATAACTGCTTTCCCAAGGTGGCAAAGGCAAGGATTCCTAGGGTGAATGCCATCTGCTGCCTGCTTCAGTGTAACCTGATTTATAAATGTTACTTACTGAATCATTTCAGGATATCCAATTTCACCCAAATATGAACAGCTACCTACTTTGTACTAGGTTGTTCTATTAAGAAGTGTAATAGCTATTTAACAGTGAGCAGCTCTGCAAACTGGCTGGAGTAGAAAGGAAACAATTAAGCATTTCCCCTCTGGGTGTCTTTGAAAACATGTATTCTCCTCCTGCTATTTTAATCGTGTTGGTTCTCTACCTGCCTTTCTCTTTTGTTTCGTGCTCAGAAGGATTCCATATATTCTGCTTTGAATAATCTGCTTGAAAATTCTCAGTTCTTCCATTCCTTTTTTTGGTCTCTCACTGCTGGGCACAACTTAGTCACCAGCCTGGCTGCCACTGAGGAGTAGCAGTAGTAAAAGGGTATTTTCTCCAAGCTCCTGCTTCCTAAAGCTGTAGAAAGTGAGGGAAGGATTGACAAAAAGCCTTTCAGTTTCATGTCTTGACTGACTGGGCAAGAGAAGATGCCTAGTGAACAGTGAGCACACCCTAATAGTGTCCTAGTACATTGTCTCATGATCACCTGGAGCTTGACTTCTGAAGTTAAAGGTGGTATCCTCACATTTACCCTTGGATTTTTTTCTCCAGGAATTTGCTGGCTCATGGGTGTTTCATTTGGCTACCTCTCAAGTTTTGTTTTATGAAGTGTTCTTGGTGATGGTGCATGTTATCTGATCTCTGATTGCATCTTAACTTTCCCTTTCTCTTATCACATGTGGTGTGGTCCTTGCTGTACACAGCGTGCCAATGACAGCAGCAAAGACTTTAAAGATATATTTTGTGAAAGTGGAAACAACAGAAAACATTTTCAGATGCGTATTTAGATGTGTATTTATTTTCAGATCAAATTCATTTGATCTGAAAATGAGTTAAGGGTTGAATACCAACTAAGACTCCAGGCAGGAATACGTTGTGATGCCATCTTTTATCACATGGGTTTTTTCAAATGGCTAACAGCATGGGATTCTCCCCCAAAAGGTGAAATGTGTGTGACATTCTAAGGCTCTGTGTCTACTAGGGAGGCTGTTCAGTGTTGGTTGTAGGGATAAGAATGGATTAACATGCAGCATTTGCAGTAGCATCTAAACAGGCAGCAGTGAAAACTTTCTGGCATATAATCTAAAGGGAGAAGAGACTTTTGATGTGCAAGGAGGAACAGTGGACTGCTGGACTTCCCCAGCCAGGTACTGAACTGATGAACCTTGCTGTTCCACTACTGGAGGTAGCAAAATACCTGCACTTAATACAGGGAAAGGTTTGCAGAGGTGATGAAAAGTCCTGAGGCTGAGCCTGAAATTTTACAAAGAGACTTGATTTCCCAAAAGGTTAATGCTCAGAGGGTTGGTTTTTTTTTTAAATGGAATCTCTATTTCTTGAACCAGCTAACTTTGTTCAGAAGACTGGGGTGTTTCTTTTTGCTTCTTACTCTAGAAGGCAGAAGTAAAAAGGAATTTTTCTCTCTGGGACAAGGGTAATTGGGAGTGGAGTTGTACCAGGTGTGTGTCTTGCATGAGGTGGACTGGTTTCTGACTGGTTCTCTGCTGGTTTCTGACTGGTTCTCTGCTGGTTTCTGACTCCTTCAGGCATTGCCCATAAGCACATACCTACCCACCCCTTCCACACTCTTCTTTTTGTCCAGTAAAATGAGTCTTCTAGTTAAACTGCAGCTGTACACAATGCCATTTCCTTTCATGTGTGAGAACAGCTTTCAAGAGGTAGAATTCAGGGGCATAGACAGCTAATTACACAGCTAATTTGCCTCCAAGCTCTTGGAGCCAGTGAATGCCAGAAAATTTTTGACTCTTGTGTGCTTTTTTTGGAAAATGTTGGCTGTGAAATTTGTTGAACAGGGATAAGCAACACTGCAAAGGAGGGGTGGGTTTCATATCCTAGCCATCCATGTATTCATGGCTTAGCTCACATTTATTGTTTAGGGAACAGTTCCAGTTTTCAGGCTGAAATTCCAAGTTAATTGTGAACAGCTCTAAGCATCATGTAGGAGCACCCAGGCTGCATCTTCATTACCACTTTGGTTTGGGTGAGGTTGGAATTTCTAAGGTGAATCTTCTCACTGTTCCACTTGGTGCATTTTGAACTGGGAAACATTGTGCTTTTTTTTTTCAGTTTGAATATTAGTGGAGTAAATAAGCAGGTCATCTTTTAATCTACTCATCTAACACCTTATCCTGAATTTATCTGCAGCAAACCAGATTGATCTGAATGTTGTTTATGAAGCCCTTTCCTGTGTTTCCAGAGCTGTGTATTTGTCTCTTTCAAGTAATGGAGTGCTGTGGCATGTGGGTTTTTATTTTCAAGCCAGCTGTTTTGCAGACCCATCTGGGGGTAATTTTACTTAATGATTTGTGGGGGGGTTACACAGACCCTTTTAAAGACCTTGACCAGAATCCCTGTGAGCCTTCTAGATGTTGTTTTGTGTCTCTGACCTCTCATCTTTTTCTTCTTTGGACCTCTATCCTCTTCTTGCCCCCCTGTGACCCACTGACCCTGGCCTTTGCAAGAGGAAAACAATACTGTAATGAAAAATTACTCTTGCTGATGTGGGGTAACTTCATGTGTCCACTTTTTTTTTTTTATGCCAGAGACCAGAATAGCTGCCTTTTCTGGGGCAAGAGCTTCTCATCATTAGTGCCACAGCAAATAATAAAAGCTCATCAGCAGCAAGTATTGTAAATATCTTGCAGTCCTGTTCTCAATTACAGAATCAGTTATGTAAATCATGTATTGAAGGAGGAAGAGCTCTGATGTCTCTTAAATCATACTCTGTGTGCACACATGTGTACAGTTCTTTCTTGTCTAGAAGAAAAATATCTGTGCTCCTAACATTCAGGCTCTGTAGAGATTAGCATACTAAACAGTGCTGCTCTACATGACCTGGGACTGGCACTTCAGTGCTAATTGGATCTGTGGGCTTTGAGAGAAGGGGCTGGAAAACAGGGGTCTTTGTTTTTCCAGCTTGCAGACCAGCAGTATGGGTATGGTGGTGGTGTAGGTGCCCAAATAAAGTCCTTGGGGGGCTCCTGAGCTATGGGGGCACCAACTGATAGAACACAAGGTGTCTGCATTGCATTTATTTATAACTAGCTGTATGTTTCTGTGTTCACCTTTATGTAGAGAAACAGTGTGGTACAGTGAAATGAGCACCAAGCTCATTGAGGAGTGCCTGGGATCTGTTCCTAACTGCTGCTGTTCTCCTGAATGAGATTGGTTTAGTTGGTTTATCTGTCAAAGGACATCATCTGCAGCAAAAGAGCTGGCAAGAGCTGTGCTCTGGCACTTACCTGCACGTGCTGATGAGGCACAGGCTCTCATTCCCATGCTCTAACACCCATTCTGTATGCATCTGTTGTTGGCATTTTTAATGTGGCCTCTTGCTTGGAGATTTTTTCTTTTTATGTTGAAGATGGGATCATTAGATAATTAAATTACAGACAGAAAGGCTTACTCTATACTGAGATCCATCCCTCCACTGGCTTCTATTGCTGCAAATCAGTTGTTAAGCATGAAGCCAAGGCAGGCCAGTGCCATATGCTGCCTGCCTTGTTCAGCAGTTCCAGTAGCCTTGCTGCTCAGCCATCTCCTGCCATAATCTCTCACAAAGCAGATGCAGACAGAGAAGCAGACCATCAGGATACCAACCAGAAAGTGTGAGAGCCTAATGTGTGTTGGGGTTGTTCTTCAGCATTGTAACTGCTGACTTCTCTAATCAGGCTTTGCTCTATTCCTATTTATTATTTTTTTTTCAGCCTAAAGTGTTTTATCTTTCATATTTTAACATGATCTTGTCTGGGGTTTGGATTATTTTTTTTTTTTTTTGGTCTGGTCTTGGATTTTCACACTCAGTGTATGATTTTAGGTAATGTAGATGCAGATTGAGAAATGATCTATTCTAGTCTGGTTGTTTTCTCCAGTGAAATCTAAAAGTTCTGTTTAATCCTGGTGGTGTGCTGCATTCCACATAGAACAAAGAAAATGGTTGGTGTCTGCCCAGAGGAAATCACAGTACAGAGTGAATGGAATTGGACTGCTCTGCTCAGTTCCAACTGCTTGGGGAAAGATGTAAGATAACAGATAAGTGCAAGTTAATGATGGTGCAGAACAGCAGTGATTTTAATTCTGCATATTGCATTTTGAGGACTTTAAAGAATATTGATAAATGTATTCACTCCTTGAGTTGCAATTAGTATTACAGCTTTTAACCCGTGCTCCTCCTCCCTGCTAAAGAAAATGTGAAGATACTTTAGATAGAATATATCTGCAAATATTTGCAGCACTGCTTCCAACTGAGCTATCTCTTCAGCTTTGATTTGTGGGCTTTAACTGCTTTGTCAACTGTTTTCCTTAGAATGCAACATATTGAATCTCTCTTCTGGCAACACAAATTGCTTCTGAGGCAGAATGACAGAAAATCACCTGTCTTGTGTGGCAATTTAAATATCACTTCCACAGTCCCTTGGCTTTTTGGGTCAGATGTCACCGATAAACCTCAATGGGCTGCTTTGGCAGAGTGGGGTAAAAAAAGGAGTTCTCTGAGACTATTTGTAGGAAAGGAAAGAAAGGTCATTAGCAGGGACAGGTATTTCAGGTGAGACTCAGGAGGAAGTAGCATGTTGACTCTTGTATTTGTTTCTTTTCCTCCCAGCTGCATTTTGGAGACTTATCTACCTTAACTTCTGTATAGCCTTTGATACAGTCCCACACAACATCCTTGTCTCTAAACTAAAAAGATATGGGTTTGATGGACAGACTATTCAGTGAATAAGGAGTTGTCTGTATGGCTGCATCCAGAGAGTTGCTCAGTGTCCAAATAGACATCAGTAATAAGTAGCATCCCTCAGGGTTCTGTATTAAGACTGATACTGTTCAATATCTTCATTAATAACATAGCTGGGACCAAGTGCACCCTGAGCAAGTGTGTGGGCATCGAAGACCAAGCTGAATGGTGAGGTTGATTTGCTAGAGGGACAGAGTGCCATCCAGATGGATCTTGAGAGCTTGATTGAAGTGAACTTTGTGTGTTTCAGCAAGGCCAAGTGCAGGTGCAGTCCAGAAGGCCAGCTGTGTTCTGAGCTGCACCAAAATTATGGCTAGCAGGTTGAGGGAGGTGATGCTCCCAGTCTGCTCTGCTCTGCTCTGGTGAGACCCCCCCATGGAGTTCTGTGTCCAGCTCTGGAGTCTTCTGCACAAGAAAAACATGGGCCTGTTCAGAAGAGGGCTGGATCACTTCTTCTGTGAAGAAATGCTGACAGTGTTGGGGTTCTTCATCCTGAAGGAGAGAAGGCTCTGGGCAGACTGTACTGCAGCCTTTTTAGTACTTAAAGGGAACTTTAAGAAAGATGGAGAGAGATCTTTTTTCCAAGGCCTGTGGTCAAGGGGTGGTAGTTTTAAACTGAAAGAGGGTAGGTTTGAAGTGGACATAGAGAAGAAATTCTTTATGATGAGGGTG
>JAOEGS010003441.1:23262-41150 GCA_025447755.1 Corythornis vintsioides
CTTAAGTGTCTCCAGAGATGGAGACTCCACAACCTCCCTGGGCAGCCTGTTCCAGAGCTCTGTCACCCTCACTGAGATGCTCTGCAGTAAGATCTCATTCTCCTACCTTGTGATGCTGTCTCTGTGTGCTCCTGCCTGATGAGAATCCCCATTTATTTTAGCAGTAACAAATGTTATTGTTTGTAAAATATACAATTAGAACTGTTGCAAGCTTCCCCTTCTTTCCTGCAGTGGGTTCCACTGCTTTCCAACTTTGTATTACACTGGAGTTGCTTGTAGGAATGTGCTCTAAGGAAGGGGATAGTCATTTCTTTGAAGCAATAGGGTATATCCTCCCAACAGATCTGTTGAGGAGTGCCTGTGGCCCTGTCTTTGGCCTGCCTTCTCTTATCAAAGTGCTAATTACCTCCTACCTTCATTTAGTGTCAATGGGTCTTTAGTGACCTTGGAGGAAGAGAAACTGAGCTGTCGCTGCTAATCTCAAATACAAATGTGCAGTCGTTGCCACATCAGTCATGCCTTTGTCACCTCTAGATTGGATTAGTGCAGTGCACGGTATGTGGGTCTGCAGCTGAAAACACATGCAGGACAGTGTTGTCTGCTTGTTTTAGTGTCACGGGAGAGTATTTTTTTTTAGAGTTTTTTTAGAGTTCCACAGTTTGAAGGGTTGAATGGGGCTGCAATTTAAAACCCAGTTACAAAATGTGCCAGAAGCCTGCAGCTTGCTTTGTTTGTTTGTTATTTTCCTGTCTCAATGATTATACTATATATTGCTTGTGTTTAGAGAGATGTTCTTAAAGACATCTAGTTGTGGAACAATGCATAGGCAGTGCAGTTATTTCTCTCTGATTCACATCTGAATGTTGCAGAGAAGTCCAGCTTCCTTATTAGGACTAGCTAATCATGTGTGCACTAATTGTCTTCTGGGAGGGATATAGGGGGTAAGATATTAACCCCAGCCTGCATTACAAATAAGTTTAATGAAGTACTAATGTTGAATACAGAAGGTCATGCAATGAGGAAATTGGACTCTTTTTACTGAGCCTGTGCCCATGAACAGCCTGCAAAGCTAAAAACATGCTGGGAATTGGGAACTGGGCAGGTAAAGACAGTGTCAGTCCTTGGTTCAGTGGCTTGCTGAACTGTAACTGGAGATAAAAATGTTTTTCTATGTAGTTATGCTGTGTACAGCTGCTTGTACAGTGTTCAAATGCTCACTGAAGTCTTGAGTCTTTAAAACATCTGTCTCCACACTGCTCTGTAGGGGTCATGCTGCACTTTAGGTTCTCCAGTGGGTGGTTTCTCTCCATGAGACTCACTTCTTTGCCTGCACCTGGATGCCTATTGGCATGATGGTTCTGAGACAGTGAGTGAGGTCTTAATTTACAGCAAGAAGGCATCCAGTGTGGTAGCAGAGGGTCTCAGCAAGTAAATTGGTGTTTGTGTCACTGCCTGGTGGCTTTCAATGTATCTGGTGAAGTAGACCACTTGTGTGTTTCTGGACTTCATGTGTTGGGGGATTGCTTGTATCTCAGACCAACCTTTTGATCAAACTGCTTTCCATGATGTTATGATATCTACTTGGTTTTAGCAAGATCTCTTCTTCAGTGCTCTGGCTTCTGTTCTACCTGGCTTCTAAAATTATTTTGCTATGGATATGAAGCTGCTGGGATGCAGTAGAATGCTCATGTTTGGAGGCTAAGTTTAGGTAGCATTGCTTCTCTTCTGAGAAGATTTTGATGGTTGGAACTATGAATCAGAGCAGTTTGCTCTTTTGGGAAGGAAGAACCTGCCAAAACCCATGTGCAGCTGCTGTGACTGTTCTTTGGGCTGCTGTGCCAAATCAACCAGAAATGTCTCCTGGTGCATCTTTGCCAGCTTAAGTGGTTTAAGTGCATCTGGCTAGTTTAAGTGGTTCACACTTTTGCCTGGAGCAACACATCCCTCTTTGCCAGCCTCCTGCAGAGAACTGCTGCTGTTGTTCTATCCTTCCAATGAGACAGTCCCAGCAAACAGTCTGAAGCTGTGTGTTCCTCTGCCCTTCTCATGCTCCCATGTTCTGTGACTTCTACCAAAGAGGAAAAGTGTGCTAGAAAGAGGTGTGGTCGCAGAAATCTGTTCAATCAAACTGGATCTCTGGAAATCAGTTCTTCCTTTTAAATCAATTTGGAAGACAAGAAATCTCCCCTGATAAAGAAGCCATGACCCTTCAGGGCAGAAGTGACTATGCTCATTTTTGGATAAGGCAATTTACTGTTCTTATGGCCTTCAAGGTAGAGGAGAGTTAGTTTCCTCGTTGGAATCCTATACTGATGTCAGTAGAAGATATAAAATTTCCAGATTAGATTGTACCCTCACTGTAATAATGAAAACTACTTGTTAAGTGTCTTATATAGCACTTGACTTGTAGTAGTGAAGCTGTTACCCATTGGATCCATGACTAGTTCTCTCCTTTTTATTTTCCTCCTTACAATCTTCTCTCTCTCAGTATTTTGCTACTAAATAAGCAATGAAGAAAGAATTGCACACACTAGGAATGGTGTGTTTAGGGGCCTTTGTTCCAGTGAGATGAAACCTTAATGGGAAATCCAGTTTAGAGTACTAGTTCTAGCTTTCTGCGGAGTGGGGTGCCCAACCTTATTAGATTTCATAGTTGTTTTGGGGTTGGTTTTTTTTTGGTCAGAGTCTATCCTTATAATTTCTTTAACTGTGTGTTCTCTCTTCTGCCTAGCTTTCTGCAGAGGACGTGTTGTGAGGGTGCCCAAAGGTCCTCTTATTCGAGTTGTGGGCACAGAAGTGGTGATCCCTTGCAGCGTGAGTGACTACGACGGGCCCAGTGAACAGAACTTTGACTGGGAGTTCTCCCGGGACGTTGACTTCGTGCGGATAGTGAGTACCTGGGATTCCACATTCACCTCTGAGGAGTACCAAAAACGAGTGGGCCACGGGGATATCAAACTGAGACGGAGCAGCAACGATGCTGTGGAACTTGTGATTAGAAACATCCAGCCAACTGACCAAGGGAGATACAAATGCTCCACGCCCAGCACTGATGCCACCGTTCAGGGAAATTATGATGCAGAGGTCCAAGTGAAAGGTATTTCTGAAGAGTGAGGTGTGCTCTAAATTTGTTTTGGATATAGATGTACCCTTAACGTGGAATTTATTTTGCTTATGAGCGTTGTGATTGTTTTCCTTTTTTTTTTTTATCTCTAAGCTAAAATCAAAACTGGGAAATGAGATAGCCAAGGCAAGTGAGGTGAAGAAGCAAAGAGAGGGTGTTTACTATAAACACCACTTTGCTTTTTTTCTGTATAGTAAATAAAACTGGGAAAATAAAACTGGTTTTTCTGAAGAAGTCTGCAAATATTTAATGTCCTTAAATCTCTAGGTAGAGATGCTAACCAGGTAAAAAACACAGCCTGTCTTCTCTCTCTTATTTATAGTGTAATTTAGGGAACTTTCTATATGAAGGAAGTAATCTTCCTTTACTCCTTTAGCATGTTGATAGTGCAGTCAAACCCTAGCTTTGGTTAATCAGTTAAGGTTTTTCAGTAATAAGACATTCTGAAAAAAAAAAAAAAGTCTATCTTTTATTCCCATGAAAAGCAAGATGGTTCAGGATGGGAATACATAGAATGATGATGCTTGGATGAGAAACAAAAGCAAGGGGGAAGATAAATTAATTTGAATACTTGGCTTGTTTAAGTGGAGCACTTCCTTCAGTGCAATTTCCCTGCTTCTGGAATATATTTGTGTGGAAGAAGGAATGACTGGCCAGCTGTTGCTCTATGGTAGTTGAAATCAGTGAGGGTGTTCTTGCTTCTGTTTTATGATGCTTGTGTCTTTTGGTCTCTTTTTAACAGTGATATCAGACGGTTTATCAGTGAGTGGTTCAAAAGCCCGTTCCTCAGCATCTCTCAGGCTGTCTGAGGGTGACTCTTTCAAGTTGCGCTGCTCGGCAGTGACCACCTCAGCTGAGCACACTCACCTGCATGTGACCTGGCAGATCAAAAACGGATCGAGCTGGCGGGACATCCTGTCTTTGACTCACGAGGGCAAATTCCAGCCGGGGCCCGGCTACGGAGAGCGCTACCGTGACGGAGATATCCGCCTGGACACGGGAGCGAATGACACTTACCTCTTGTCTGTAGCCCGGGCCTCGTCTGTGGATGGGGGTACCTACAGATGTCTTGTGAGCGAGTGGGTGAGAGGGGCAGATGGCTCGTGGCAGAAGATTCAAGAGAAGAGCGTGGAGGTTGCAAGTGTGGCCGTCCAGCGGACTGGTGAGTGTTACTGATGGGCTGGGGTCACAGCTCATAGCTACAGCAAGGCCATGTCCAGACTGGTGCTTAGCAGAAATTGAGTAAGCTGAACTAAATAAGGATGCCTTCCAAATGAACCTAGAGTGCTGGCCTGGTTACATCTGAGTCGATAGAAAATGCTTGGCATGATTTTTCTAGGTTTTGTTTTGGGAGAGGGAGGATTCATAGATTCATAGATATTAGGGGTTGGAAGGGACCTAGAAGATCATCTAGTCCAACTCCCCTGGCAGAGCAGGGGCACCTAGACTAAGTCACCCAGGAACAGATCCAGGCGGGTCTTAAGTGTCTCCAGAGATGGAGACTCCACAACCTCCCTGGGCAGCCTGTTCCAGAGCTCTGTAACCCTCACTGAGAAAAAGTTCTTCCTTGTGTTTCCCCTCAACCTCTTGTGCTCCAACTGACTCCCATTGTCTCTTGTCCTGTCATCGGATGACACTGAGAAAAGTCTGGGTCCATCCTCTCTACACTCACCCTTAACATATTTATAGACATTAATATATTATATAATTATAGGATGATGGCATGGAAGTATTAACTGGAACCTTTTAGATGCCTAGATCTAGATTTTATCTTATCCTTAGTTCACTTCAGA
This sequence comes from Corythornis vintsioides, assembly GCA_025447755.1. Classification (NCBI taxonomy): domain Eukaryota; kingdom Metazoa; phylum Chordata; class Aves; order Coraciiformes; family Alcedinidae; genus Corythornis; species Corythornis vintsioides. The sequence goes on from JAOEGS010003441.1 coordinate 28,180, forward strand.
TTGCTTCTGTTTTTATATTTATTTAATAAACACTGTATTTAACCCCTCAGCACCCCAGACTTTCCCTGTTCTCTCTCCTTCACATAGAGTTGTTCCTTAGCACTAAATGGCTGCACTTCCCCATAAGTGGCTTGTGATTCAGTGACAGATGTGAAGCTTTTCTGTATTGTTTAGTAAAATAGCATAGAAAGATCAAGACAAAGGAGGAAAGCAGTGACAATTTAGCAGCAAAAATTATCCAGTGATTTTTATCCCTGCCATTGGATCACGGATCTGATTGCTCTGCTGTGTTGGCAGGGGCATAGGACAGTAATGTTTCTGTTAAACACATCATTGCATGCTTGACTAAGGATTCAAAAAAATGCATAGTGCTGTGCTGAGGATACCCAGATATCCCTGCCTGTATAGATTTCAGGAATAGATGCACTAAGCACTTAATTGCATTAGCATTACCACTGCTAGTTGGAGGAAAAGATGGGAAGTGACACATTTTGTCACTCAGTAGCTAGAAAAACAGGCCATGATGGTCCCTCAGAAATAAAATATTATGATGATATTTTGGAAATGCTCAGACAGTAAGAATATCTTTTTATTTTTGTAATCCTTTAATCACTGTGGGGGAGAACCTAGAACTACTGGGTTGTTTTGACTAGCTCATTTGGATGTACTTTTAGTATTCTAGTGGTACTTGGCCTGTGAAATTTGACAGGCTCAATCTGCTCCCTCTTTTCCAGGGTGCCAGATAACACCGTAAAGCTTGCAGGTGCTGTCTGCTGAGGCAGGGCTTGCTTAATTAAGTTCTGTAGTTCTCTATTTGGTTTAAGTAGTTGGGATTTAATCAACATCTGAAAACAGGGTCAGGATAGCCAGGACTAGTAGTAGAACTTTTTAATTTCTTTTTGAGTGGTTTGTTTGTGTTTTTGTTTGTGGTGGTTTTATTTTGTTTGTTTGCTTGTTTGGTTTTAGGGTAGAAGCCCCATCCCTGGAAACAGTCATAAAGTCAGGTTGGATGGGGCTCTGAGCAACACACTATTTGAGGATGTCCCTGCTCCTTACAGCAGGGATTTGGACTACATGACCTTTAAATGTCCCTTTCAACTCAAAACATTTTATGTTTTTTAGCTCAGTCATTGGCAGCACTAGCATTGTGTCAGAGGTGTAAAGACTGTTTAAAATATATGCTAAGTGGGATGGGTTATTCTGCAGCAAAATATTGTGGAAATGTTTATCCACAGATACCGGGGTAGAACTTGAAGAGCATCTTGTGTTGACATCTGAAAACTTGCATGCTAAAATGAACTTGCATAGCAAATGGCATGCCTGGTTGGTGCACTTCCCTTGTTCTCATGAGCAGTAAACTATGGGGTTGAATTTGTAGAAACAAAAATAAACAAAAAAAAGAAACCTCCCCCCTCAAATCTAAAACAACACAAAAGATGAATTCACATATCTAATGTAAACTGTAATATACAGCTTACTTGTGTAAGCATGGATTTTTTTTTTCCTGTTCTTGCTTCTCTATCTATTTGCCCAACTTTCATCTCCTAAGATCATGACATCTTTGTGAAGACACATGGTGGCCTAGTGAATGAGGTTTACAAACAATGCACAGAGCACCCCCAGTTCACCTCTCATCAGTAACTAAGGCCAAATTTCCTACTCCTGGACTTGACATTTTCATCCTATGGCTTTTGTTTGACAAAGCTGTGGCCAGCCTCATATCCTCCAGAATGCAGGCAGTCCTGTTTGATTGCTGGTTCTTGCCATATGTGTTCTGTATATTAAAAAGATGGAGTTGTAAAAATATGTTTAGGTTGGCTATTGGCTTTGCTTTAAAGTCCCCAGTGTGTGTTATTGAGGGCAGTAAGTGGAGGAGTCAGCAGCATAAGGAATTACTACTATCTTCTGTTTGTTTCCATTTAATGTTTTTGTAACACACCTGAGGTCATTCAGAATTCCAATATGTGGCTGTTTCTCATCTACATTTATTCTGTGGACCATGGAGATGTTCCTGTGTGGCCTGGCCCAGGTGATCCTGCTTTAGCAAAGGGGCTTGGACTTGATGATCTCCAGAGGTCTCTTCCAACTCCTACTGTTCTATAATTGTATGAGCTCAAAACCATCTCAGCAGAAACCAAGTTGAGTTCTAGTGTAGTGATTTCAATGAACACTTTATCTTTTGAGAAATAGTCCAAAACACTTTGACCTTCCTGTGAAATCCTTTTTTCTTGCTGTGTCAAAATGATGTGTGGTCTGTGACTGGATCAAAGCCTTCATGGACCAGTTGCTGTTGAGTTATAAATCCTGTTCTCCCTCCATTCCTCCCTCTGCCCTCATCATGCATCCCTTTCTTGATTGATAATGTAATAGATTATGCAGCTCAGTATCTAACAGGCATTTGTAGGTAGGGCTACTGACCTACTTCAGAAGCTTCTGTAATAGAATGTGAAGTCCTGGATAACTTTTTTTTTTTTTTTTTTTAATTTTTACCTCTTCATTTCTAAGTTCTAGATGTGATCATCTCAACAAGCAACGTGTCTGTAAATGAAAGAGACTCGCTGGATCTTACATGCAACATCACAACAGACAGGAGTGGGATTTTCCAAGCAGGAGTGATGTGGTATTTTTCTTCATCACCTGATGATACCTTGTCAGATGCTCAGGTTTTGCTGAGTGTGGACCACGATTCTGTTGTCAGTGATTCAACTCTCATCAGCCTGAGCCACGTTGATAGAAACTCCTATCGCCTGTTGGTGCGTGACGTGGCTGTGGAAGACTCTGGCTACTACTTCTGCCAGGCAGCTGTCTGGGTACCACAGCACAATGGGAGCTGGCATAAGGTGGTGGAGAGGACATCTGCACCAGTCAGTGTGGTGGTGACAGCATTAGGTAAGTGATTCTACTTTGAGACTTACAGATAGTATCTGTGAATCTAACGTACCCCAATTCCTTGGTCCCATGGGGAAAGGGAGAGGACCTTGCAGAATCTCTTCTGCACGTTTCTCATTTGTATGTATCATCTGTGTGTAGGCTATCTCATAAAAATACTGGTCTATCCTATGGGATTTTGGGTTTATATGTTACAGGGTTTTATGATCTCTTGCCCCATGCCCACCCATGCACTCCACTTTCTCCTGTCGTTGAACATTCTGCAACTGGGACATGGAATTGAAAATAACTGCCTTGTTTCCCAGGGGCCAAAGCTGCTCCTGTTGTCAAGTCCCTTTCACCTCCCTTGTACCATTAGAAGGGCTCTGATCAGCAATAGGAATTCTCTCAGAGCTCTAAACACAGTGATATCAGATGCTTCCCCTGATTTTTATGAGTCATTTGCCATAAAAATTCTTTTGAATGGAAACATCATAATGAAACCCTTAATAGCATTCAGAATTGTTGGGTGGTGTTTTGGGTTTTTTTTGTTTTAATCACTGGAGAGACACCAAATCCTACTGATTGACTTGAAGTGGAATGTGACTTTATATTGCTTTATTTTCCTCCTTTAACACTTAAGTCCATTTTATGAGATGTCACATAGCTGTTGAATAGTGTGACTGAGCAAGAGACACATGGCTTTTGAGTAACTTACTGCTGGCAGTGTTGATTAGCATAGTGAACACTAAAGCAGATATTATTGTAGTATTTAACACTCCACTCAGTGAGGTGCATTTTTCCATCATTCAGTCCTAGAGATGAGTGCATTTTTAGCCTTTTGGTCAAGCAAAGGATTATTTGTGCACTCGAAGTTATGACTTCCATACATTACTTCAGCATTTCTGCAGTAAGTTCATTTAATTCACCAGTGGAGGAAAAAATCTGCTTAAACAGAAATTTGGTCATCTCTTTATTCTCTCATTTATTTTTATCCCTCAGTTCTTGGTGGTTTTCCCTTCGTACATCTCTAATACTGTCAACATCCACTTTTTTTTTTTATTTTTTTTTTTTGCAAGGGGCTTATTAGACACAGTTGTGTTAAACAGTTTGCATTTATGACTTGTTGACTGAACAAGGAACTGAAGCTACAGGTGAGAGGTTCCAGGCTTAACTGATCTACCTGGCCTACAAGAGCAGGCTAACAGTATCTTCCCTTTCCCAGGATAAACCTGTTTTCATATACATGCTGTAAAGCTTTTGCTTTGCATTATTCCAGATGAGTTCTTGAACTTTGGAGATGTGTTTTTATGCAGATACCCTTAGAAGTAAAGTTACTAAAAAAGAAACTTCTAAAAAGCCTGTTGTTGTAGGGATAGGATTAGATAAGTCAGCAAACTCATCCTGTCTCCTAGTTTAATCCTGGGGAGACAATAACTTCAGTTTAGAAGCAGGAAACTCAGAATGGTGTTGCAGGATGCTGTAGTTAAGGTATGTACTAAATACAGGTAGGTACCTGCTAAAGGGACAAAGCATTGTTTATGTTGGAAGCATGAATGAACCTTAGATGTGAGCTGGGGAAGAACTGACAGAACTGGTAGTACTTGGTGTTTGTTCCCAGCTTTGACTGGATGCAAGTATCTGGCCCTAAAGCCTCTCAATGTACCCATTCAGAGCCTCTTGTCATCAGAAACTGGTGATGCTGTCCAGTTACAAAGGCAGAGCTCCTCTGACACAAAAGTACTGAGTCTAGCATATAGAGAGCCTGCTCTGAGGCTTGTTTTTCAGCACTAAATAGCTGTGTCACAAGGTTAGATACCAGCAACAATGACTTGAAATTTAGCATTTTAGCATTGTACAGAGCAGTTGAGCCGTGGCCGTTTCCAAGTGTACTTGTAATGTGTGTTGGAAGGGTGTAAGTGATTCATGTCTTCATTTCTTGTCCTCATTCAGCCATTCAAATTGCACATTGAACCTGGGAGCCTTCCCTCCTTCCCCCCCTTGTGTGCACGTGCATGCCTGCACACGTGTTCTTGTGTGTGCACAGATGCTCTTATGTGCTCTCTTGTAGTGCCCATGTCTGTAGGACTAGTCCTTACTCTTTCCGTTCCAATTTGGCATTATTTGGGAAAGAGAAGAGAATAAAATCTCTTCAGCAGATGCTTGGTTGCCAGGGCAAGAGAAAGAAGAAATTTTAAATATTGGAGGTTTTCAGCTGCACTGAGAATTCACCAACCCCTCCTTCTCCTTAATGGAAGTTAAGAGCTGCTGGAGAATTAAGTCATTGAACTGTCAGTGAGGCTGTTCTTTGACAGCTGACAGAGTGGAGGAATAGGGTTTATCCAGCCAGCCTTTTATTCTTTCTAAATCCTCTGAGTATCTGTCAGGGTGAAACCTATCTGGAGTGGTGCTGTCAAAGCCAAAACTCTCTTCTTAGTGGTCCTTCCCCTGCCCACAAATAAACCTGAAGTGATTTTTTTAAAATAAATTGAATTTCTTGCTGCTTTTTTCCTTATTGTTTTCCTGTCTAGAGAAGCGTTTCTGCTTTCATAGTCATTGTTGCTGTGAAAATATTAATTGGTTTTGAATACCTTTTTTTTTTTTCTGGAGTAAGGGAAGGTGAGGGAGAATGATAAGAAAATTGCAGAGCATGAGCAGTGTGCCATGAAGCCCTGGAGAAGACTAGTCTTTTGTGAATGACACAGGAAGAGTAGTGTAGCTGTAGGATCTGTGGGGACTTGAACCAAAAGTGGGTTTTGGCCACCTCTAATAGCCTATGCCTTATCTGCAGCAGAGGATTACTGGGCATTTTCTTTTTATTTTGGCTTTTACACTGAAGATATGCAGAAATCTCCACTTATTTTCACATAGTAAGTGCTACAGACTTAAGTAAACAGCACTTTTATGCTTGCGTGTTACCTAATGCTGCAGAAAACCACCATCCCTATCACTAGATAATCTAGTGTTTGGTATTAATGTCCTTGTTTTTGCTAGATGCAAGGACACTGCATGCATAACTTTTAATGGTGAGAGATCTCTTCTGGAAGCTGACATAGCAGCAACCAGCTTGCTTTATACAATTGTTTTTATCCTTTGCATCTGAAATCTGAAAGTGCATATGCACACACAGTTTGCACAGCAGTTCTATTAAGATGCTTTATTATCTTGGCTCATTGGTGAGCTTAGCCTAAGTTTTAGCCTTGGGTTCCCTCCTCTGTCCCAATTATAGCTTCAGTTAATTGTTTCTAGGAGGGCAAAATGCCAAATAAAACATAAAGCAAGAAATAAATATAGAGTGCTGAATACACTTAGGAAGTAAAAGCCATGTGATGAGTATTGGCTGAACAGTTGGAAAGCTGGTCTTTTTTCTGAATTATAGCAGGCAGCAAGACAGAAAAATACTCTTTAACACTAGTAAATAAATATGTATTTCCTTTGTGGTGTGAGGTTCCTGCTGTAATCTTTTTCCTTTACTATCTCTGAGAGAAAATAGTCATGTGGCTGCCTTATCACTTTCAGGCTTTGGGCAGCCAGCTATTTCAGATTTAAATACATCAGCCCCATGCTTAACCCATGGATTTCAGGCACTCTTTTTCCAGCTTGAGTTATTCCAGCCTCATAGCTGTAGAGCACACACTTCTCTGTTCAGATTGTGAAGCATGTCTGATCTGTGCATCTTGAATTCCTAACGTTTAGTACTTGCTGTGCTGCCTGCTGAAATTCACTGGATGGTGGAACCTGTGCACCCCCTGGTTTTGGTGTGTGTGTGGGTGAGGTGGCTGAGTCTTGGGTTGGATTTTTTAACGTTCTTAAAACATATTGTAGACACATGATGGGATAGTTAAACGTGGAAAGGATGGGAAATGGCCTCTTCTGAAGAGAAATTGTGGCAATGGGATGTCTTTGGTAATTACAGAGCTAGAGAATAACCAGTCTCCTGTTATTGCAGGCTGCTGCAGGCATTTCAGCAGGTGTAAAAGGTGACAGGCTAGGCTGAAACTGAATTCACATGGTGAGTTCTTCAGGCCAGGTCTAAAGAGCAGAGTGATTTTTGCTCAACAGTCTCGCTTACTCCTGATTATTCTGAAATGGTCTGTCTAGGCATATGACATGAAAGGTCTTGCTTGAAAATGCAGGCCTCAGGGTACTTGTGTCAAACTGGTGCAAGTCAGAGAGCTTCCCAGTCCCCAGGTTTTGTAATAAAAATGCATATTCTGGCACTTGGCTTCTAGCTCAGGTACTTTCACAGACTAGATGTTAGAAGTTAGCCATCTCTTAACAAGATCTGGCACTTTCTGCTTGTAGCTTCTAACCTCTTTCTTTTGGGTTCCCTCTCCTGCAGAGCCAGACTATGAGGTGTTTCTGAATGCCTCTAAAACACCCAAGTTTTCAGATGACCCCACAGAGCTGAACTGCAGGATCACAAATATCCAGGACACCGAAGCAAACACCCGCTTCACAGTTTCCTGGTACTACAGGGAGCACCTGCCCAGCGATGATGTGGTGACAGAGGAACTCCTGGCCACGATGGATGCAGACTGGACTCTGCTCCTTGGGGACAGGAGCAGAGAGAGGACTCAGAATGGGGAAATAATCTTCTCTAAAAAGGCTGTTGACACCTTCAGTTTACGAATCCAGTGGACTTCAGAAAGTGACCGAGGGGACTATTTCTGTATTGTCTCTGCATGGAGTAGGCACCGCAACAACAGCTGGGTGAAGAGCAAAGATGTGATTTCTTCACCTGTCAGCATTTTCTGGGCTACACAAGGTAAGAACTTTGCATCTATTCCCAGAAAGACCTGGATAGCTGAGATCAGTTTTCTGTTTGAGTATGCCCATCTGCCAGAAGGCCTGCTAATGGGCTTTGGAAATGGGGTTCTGTGTTTTAAGAGTCAAAACCACTTTTATCTCATGTAAAAAAATGTCTTATTTGTGGAGGAAAGTAACTGCTTAGCAGCATTTGTTGGTCGTATGGAATGGTTTGGAGTAGAAGTGCAAAGCAGAGGTGTGTCTATCAAACTGTGCTGAGACTTTCAGGAGCTGGGCTGTCATTGTGACAGGTGTAGCATCCAGCAGTGATGCTGAGGGTATTGTCCCCTTTCATAATGGAGTATTTAATTGTGTCTAGAATGCATCTTGCTGCTATCAACAGGATTGTCTTGAGGTGAAAAGAGGAATGGCACTCACTCTGTCTTTTCTGTCTGACAGTTTGAGAGGGTTTGGTTTTTTTTCCTTTCTCCTCCAAGCCCATGTTTGTAAGGCACTTCTGAGGAAGTTCATGGGCATAGTTATACCTGAGTCACTCAGTGATTTGTATCTGGGCCTTTTTAGGAAGAAGTGAACTGTCTCTGGGCAGAACTGAAACTGACAGTGGGAGCATTTCTTAGAAGCTATATTCTTGTTACCAGAATTGCTTAATGCTGGTTTTAAATGAATGTATGTATTCTTAATGTCTTGTACTCTGATACCATTTTGGCTTATATGTGATGTCATGCACAGGGTCTATTGGATAGGAAAAAAAGAGTAGGATAACCTAGGATGCAATGTCTTTGGCAAAAAAAACCTGTTTAGCTAAGCTGCATTTATCCCGATTGATTTGTTTAGCAGTCTAGCTCAGGCAGCCACAGGCAGAGAACTGTATTTCAGAGAGAAGTAGCTTGAAATCAGTTTAAAGTTGTTCAGGGATGATTCCTGAACAGCAAATTGGAGAGCTACTGATGCTATTTTGCTTCAGCAGAGAGAGAAACGTGGCCTTCTTGCTCAGCACTCCATCTCCAGACCAAGTGTGGTCCATGAAAAGGTCTTTTTTTTTTTTTTTTTTTTTTTTCCCCTCCATTGAAACTGGCTTCTCCAGGGGGAATGAGATCTCTCATTAAAGCTGAATGCTGGTCACAATTAGTTCAGTTGTTATGCCCCAGCACGGAGAGTTTGTGTACATGCATGCATGCGTAATGGATCATTGCCTTCCAAGCAGCTAGAGAGAGACCAGCTGGAGTTGAAAAGTCTCAGCCTGTGTTGACATTTCTGAGGGAAAACAAACCCTGACAGGTGTGAACATTCCCTTGTTTCTGGTTTTATTCCAAGAACTCTGTTAATTTTGCAACACCAATGTAAGTGTTAAGGTCCCCACGCTGAAAAGTACGTTCCGTTGGAAAAACGTGGAGTTGGGGGATTTATGAGGTGAAAATGAGCTCTCTCTACAAACACCTTCTCCTAAAAAAAACTTGTTCTATGTATATGAGGGGGGAAATATATAGGTTTGATTTCCTCTTCTTCCCTTCCACCTCTCATGCACACCACACCCCCTGGCCCCACTCTTTCAGCACTCTAGCCCCAGATGCCTTTCTCCACAGAGCCAGTCGCCTGCCTCATCCTACTGTGTGAGCTCCAGGCTTGCCTGTGAGACCAATGCTGTAGCCATTGACTATGAAGGAGTTAATCTGCTGCTGCCTCTGCTCTCTGACTGTTGTTTTGACAAGTATCTCTGGTGATTTGAGTCCCTAACTGCTCCCAGCCCTTGTAAAAGACTGCAGCCAGGCTCCCACGTGTTTGCCTAAGGAGAGAACAGAAATTTGCCTCTTCCTTGGCTAGCTTGTGCCTACACAGAGGCTTTTCTTTCAACTCTAATTGCTTGCATCATCTCTGTCAACTTTAGAGCAGTGCTCAGAGAGGAGGACTTTAGAGGAACCCCACTTTGGAAAAGGTTTTTTTGAGAAAGGAGCAATGTTTGGGTTTTTTTATTGTGTGTGTGGGTCAGTCAACACAGAGGGGTATTTAGGGTAAGGAAGCCCTTGCATGAAATGCAGACATCATGTGAAGATGTCAATGTGCTTTTTGCATGTGTTGTATAATAAGTTGTATGTTTGCTCATTTTAACTTCAGGGTTTTTTATCTTCTTCTGTTTTGTTCTGTTGGGACCAATAATGCTCACATGTCTCTCTGCTTACTCAGCTTTGCAAATGCAGCCAATTGCTCTCATAGATCACCATTTTTTTTGACGTGGTCTGCCTGATTTATCTCTTCTGCACTTTCTTCTATGCTCTCCCCCACCACAGAGACAAAAAGATCATCTTTCTCTCACCTAAAAAATGAAAAGCATAAATTACATTTTTTCCTTATTTAGAATACAAATTCCTGCCTGTAAAAAGAGCTAAAGGGAGGAAATAATTTTCAACTATTTCTGTAGATGATTTTTAACTCAGAAAAAAAAAGTTTGTTTGTTGAAAATATTATTCATAGAATCATAGACTGGTTTGGGTTGAAGGGACATTAGAGATCATTTCCAACACCCTGCCATGGGCAGGGATAACTTCCACTAACCTGGCTGCTCAAAGCCCTCTGCAGCCTGGTCTTGAACACATCCAGTGATAGAGCATCCACAACTTCCCTAGTTAAAACTGTTTCAATGTCTCACCACCCTCAGAGTAAAGAATTTCCCAATTTTTAATCTCCATCTGCCCTCTTCCAGTTTATAGTCATTACTCCTTATCCTGTCACTACAAGCCCTTTCTTATATGCCCCTTTTGGGTACTGGAAAGCCACAGTAAGGTCTCACTGGAGTCTTCTCCAGGCTGAACAGCCCCAGCTCTCTCAGCCTTTGTAGGAGAGGTGTTCCAGCCCTCTGCTCATTTCTGTGGCCCTCCTCTGGTCCCACTCAAACAGGTCTATGTCCTTGTTATGTTTGGGGCTCCAGAGCTGGATGCAGCCCTCCAAGTGGGGTCTCTCAAGAGTAGAGTAGAGAAGGAGAATCCCCCCTTGACCTTCTCTTGATGCAGCCCAGGATACAGTTGGCTTTCTGGGCTGCCCTGGCATATTATGGGCTCATTTTGAGCTTTTTATCAATCAAGCACCCACCATGTTCACCTCAGGCCTGCTCTCAATTCATACTCTACCCAGCCTGTACTTATGCTTGGGATTGTCATCACCCAAGTGCCATGACCTTGCACTTGGCCTTGTTATACTTCATGAGGTTGGCATGGGCCTGCCTGCAAAGGTCCCTCTGGACCTGTGTCCACTGCAGCTTGGTGTCCTCTGCAGATCTGCTCCCATTGATCACAGCTCTTTGGGTGCAACCATCCAGCCAGTTCCTTATTCACCAAGTAGTCCATCTAAAAAAATCCATCTTTCTCCAATCACATACTTATTTTCCATGTGCCATAGCAGATCCTTCAGGAGGATCTGCTCCATGATCTTGCCAGGCATAAAGGTGGCACTGACTGGCCTCTAGTTGCCTGGGTCTTGCAGTTATTGTATTTGAATGTGAGTACTGCCTGTATTTAAAGCACAGTTGGTTTTCAGTAGAATGCAGAATTGATGTGTTTTTTTTTTTTTCCTAAAGCAATGTTAATAACTTTTGATATGCATGGAAATCTTTGCAAAAGATAACATTATTTTTAGGTGAAACTTCAAATCCCAAAGGTACTGTCACTCAAGGCTTTGTTAATTTTTATCATTAATTTACAACATAATTGTATTTAATATAATGCTACTTGTCCTAAATGCTTGTCCAGACCTTTCCAGCATATTTAACTGGGAACAGGGGCATCTTTCAGAAAATCCTGTAAACAGATGATATTTAGGTGATATTTCTGCCACTCGCTTGTCTTTACCATTGCTGGTGTATAATAGACACTGTATAGCAGAGCCATGCAGTTCTGCTTGAGCAAAAAAATCCCCATACCCATGGCATCAAGCTGCCAGCTATATGTGTCAGTTTGGTGCAGGAACAAGGAAGTGCATTGTGAGGTGTACAAGCCCTGGTCAGGGGTAGCTGGGCTCCTCATGCCCATGGCTGCCAGTTGATGCTGTTGAGCAGAGCAGTGAAGGTGGTCTAGTTGTGCATGGGCAGCAGTGGGGAGAGCTGGTGCATTGTACATAGTGTGTCAGGCTGTGATGCAGGCTGTAGTGTGCCTGTTGTATTTTCAGAACACAGTATTAGAGCTGCTGGGGCTGCAATTGTACCTCGGGGTGTTTTACAGCAGCCTTCTCCTAGGAAGGCAAAGCGATCATTACCTTAATGTCTGTGGCATTCTCTGTTCTTGCAGTGTAGGCAGTGTCCTGGGGGCTGAAGAAGCTTCATGAATATTGCCATGGCTAGTTGAGGTTGCTGACAGGACCTTAGGCTCTGAGGTTGCTGTTGGCTCTGCCCGTTGCTCTGCTTCTTTGACCAGAGTCAGTGGAGTGCAGGGAAGCTGTTTGCTCTTTTCCTGCAGTGTCCTGTAGCTCTTTGGCTTCTCTAGGAGACTGCCTGACTTAGATGAGGTGAAAACTTTTTGGTCACTACTGGGGAAGTACTCTTGAAGCTGAGCATGCACTTTGTGGTAGTGAGCAACAGGAGAATTACAGCGTGGCTTGGACTGCCCAGTGATGGAAGACAGAAGTGTGCACTGCCAGGCTCCAAAGTACAGTTTATTACTCAAATTTTATCTGAATCATCTGGCTAGGATTTCTTCTGTTGCTGGCCCTCTCTTGGAGTGGAGCCCAAACTGGTTGTCAGCTTTGGGTTTGCTTTACTTGGGATCTCCTACCCTAAGTAGTTTCTGTTAATGCAGAAAACGTGAAGAAACTTTATTTTCTCACTTAACTTTCCTTGCAGATTACTGTTATTTCTAACCTAGATGCCAAATCTTTGGTCTCTTCTTTCTCATAACATGCACTGTTACACGCAGAGATAACTACATGCTTTTCTAGGTGGGGGTGATGGAGTGCTAATTAAATTTTGTCTGCTGCTACTGAAGGAGAACAATTTTGGCACAGAATGGTACTGATAAGAATGGTGAGCCAAGCTTTTTTTAGTTGATAGGATATGCTTTGGTGTTTTTTGTTTTGTTTTACTTCATATGCAGGTCTATAATATTATTGCAAATTCAGAAATGTTCCTTTGATCTTTCTGACTTTCCAGCCACAAGAAATATTCAGTACCTTTACATACTTTTTGTGTCCCCTTCTCTAGAGAAGAAGAGAAGGAGAGGGGCTGTTTCCAGGGGCCTCTAGTGAAAGGATGAGGGGTAATGGGTTTAAATGAGAAAAGAGGAGATTTAGACTGGATCTCAGGAAGAAGTTGTTTCCCTTGAGGGTGGTGGATCAGTGGCACAGGCTCCCCA
>JAOEGS010003441.1:41250-58668 GCA_025447755.1 Corythornis vintsioides
GGGGGCTGCACTAGATGCCCTTTGGAGGTCCCTTCCAGCCCTAAGCATTCCATGATTCTGTGATCCATTCTGTGTTCATTAATGCTGCAGCCTTATGAAGAAGGTGACATCAGAATCTCATGGACACAGAATGATAAAAGAAGGGATTTGAAGTCTAGAATCAGCTGCATGATGAGCTCTCTCACAAGGCAGCAGGGAATGACTCTGTGTATGCAACTGCAATTGTGATTGTACCCCGAGTGCCTAAATGTGCAACTTGTGTATTCCCACTTCCTTAGTGGGTGGAAGTGTGAGGGGGGTTTGGAGTGGAATATCAAGTAATTCTGTGCTCAGCTAGACCACCAGAAGTAGCTTGGCCTTCCTTGCTCCTGCTGTTTCTTTATATAGCTTTGCCCTGTGATCTGTTTTATATGGTACTGATATAAAGTTGTCGTGGGGGGTTTCTCATCTTGTGGACTGTGTTTACTCATGGTGAAAACTGCTGCTTGAAGGCAAAACACTGCAAAATGTAATCTTGACAAGTATCTTCTTGCTCTTGTAGGGAGGGCATAAATATGACTGCGTTTAGTTCAGTTGTGGAGAAGGTGTTTCATTGCTTATTTCCCTTTCCCTGAGAAGTTTCACCTTGCACAGAGGTGATACGTGTAGTTTTTTTTGTTTAATGTGTCTACATTTTTTTATAAAGGGGGGATGGGAGAATATGCTGCAGCAAAGTAAGTCCAGAAAGTCAGACTGGCTGTACTTCTGCACTATAGTGACTTTGGGACGTGGCTGTAAGCCATGTGTTCTGCCCCAGCCCTCCCTGCTGCAGGGAAAACTGGGGTGTGCAGGACATCTCTTCATTGCAGTGCCAGGAAACTAGCTATTCCCCTTCCTTTTATCTGCTTCTGATTTCACTTTCTCATTTTCTCAATTTCTCACTGTGTGCTTGTATTTGTTGAGTCTTGGGGCTGTGCTCCTACATGTATAATTTTCCTAAAGCCTGTAATTAAGGGATTCTCGAGGAGCCAGCAGACTTGGGGAATGCTGAAGAAATGGAAGGAAACTGAGCAGTGTATGTTGCCAGCATTCTTAGAATCACAGAATCATTTAGGTTGGAAATGACCTTTAAAATTGAGTCCAACCATTCTTCATGCCAGATGGGCTGTTGGGAAATGTCAAGGCTTCTGGTAGGTTTGTGCACCTGTGAATGCATGAGAAGCAAAGGAAAAGAACCTGTGTGGAGACAGGTATACCAAATTCTTTGAACACTTGGGCTTCTGGGATGGAGGTTTCTCTTGTTACCACCAATTTCTTTGTCATGTGGTTTCAACTGACCTTGGGAGTTCAGTTGAATGTGTCTGGGTTGCTGTTAGGGTGGATTTGCAAGGGAACTAAGAAAAAAAAAAAAAAAAGGGGGGTGGGGGGAGAAAAAGAAAATCACTCCTCCACTTAGTGCTGCCAATTCAGTTAGTGGCAGCTTTTGTCACTTGCCATGAGTGCTTTAGCAGTGTCCTTGTACCCTTTTGTTTATTCAAGGTGGTCTCCTGCATCCAGTTTAAAACTGAGATTGTGTCTTGTCTGACTAATATCTTTACTCCTGAATAAAAAAACTCCAGGGTGTCCTGTCATGCCGTGACCTGTGTATTGCACTATCTGTTCAGCTTTTTGTTTGAATTCTTGCATCTCCACCCAAGCTGTTATGTTACTGATCTGTGTGTGCTCACGAGTAGCATTCTGGGATGTCCATGTGTGTTTAGATCAATGTGTTGCATTTTTGTATCTCCAAGAAAAAGACTTTGTTATTTGCACTCTTCTAGCTTGAAAGGTGCTGCGGAAAATCCGCACTTATTTATTAACCCCTCTCTTGGTGCTTATTTCCTTCCCTCTTCAGATTACACGCTTACAGTGGAGGCAGTGAAACTGAAGCCCTTCTTTGTAGCAGGCCACACCTTCGAGATGACGTGCAAAGTGTCTTCAAAAAACATCAAGACCCCCCGTTATTCTGTCCTCATTACAGCTGAGAAGCCGCTGACGGATCAGTCGAATCCCAACGCGACGACTCGCATCATCTCCTTGAACCAGGATTCAGTGGTGAGGCTGGAAGACTGGACAGACCAGACACGTGTGGATGGTGTGGTTTTGGAGAAGGTCCAGGAGAACGAATTCCGCTACAGGATGTATCAGACCCAGATCTCTGACGCCGGGCTCTATCGCTGCCTGGTGACCGCCTGGTCTCCGGGCGGCGGCGGCATGTGGCGTGAAGCGGTGAATGGTTTCTCCAACCCCATCCAGATAGACTTCCAGACCTCAGGTTGGTATAGAAGCTGGCAGCTGTGTGTCTAAGGCAGCAAGGGAGAGAGTTCTGTAATGGTTCTCCCAGTGCTTTCCCTGCCTCTGGGAAATACCTTGGAATGTGGAGTTCTCCAGATGGTTTGATGGTTGAGAGCTGTGCTTGTCTCCTCCGGTGGTACTTTGTGCTATTGAGTGTTTACAGTCAATGCATTAGACATTTTTCTGTAATCATAACCCTGGGGTTTTTCTTAACTAACGTGGCTTTTATGGTGCTGCAGGCTCAGAGCTCATTCTCAGGATGGAGTAACTGCTGCCACAGCTTGCCAGCTTTATCACTAGATTGCTGTTAGGTAGTGGCTTCTCGGCAAGAATATTAATATAAGCTGTATTTCTGTTCCAAAACAGACTCAATTAGCATTGCATTAAATGGCCTGACCACACCTTCCTGTTGATCTCATTGCATAAAATGGTTGGGTCAAAGCAATGATAACATTCCAGTGACCTCAGCAAGTATATCCTGCCACTGGAAGACCTTAGAAGTCCCCAGTGGCCAGACTATGAAGCTCCACAAATTGCCATGAATTTCAGTATCTAGAAGTGCATCCTGTTCCTCACATCCATGCTGAAACCCTCACCTTCAGCTGAAACATGGCCTGCCTGATCTTTTTCTAGAGAAGTGTGCCTGTCCTGGTGTGTTGGTGGGGGAGGAAGGGGACAGCAATGGTTGGATCATCAGAGCTGCATGTTAATACTGTCTATGATGCTGTGTGGATGGGAAGTGCCACATGAATTGTTTTTATAATGGTGGTGCACTTAAGAGTAAAAGGATCATCCCATGATCTGATAAACCAAACTGGTAACTTCTTGAGTAGTTTTGAAGGGCAATCAGTGTAGCATGAAGGTGCATCCTCTACTGGAGCTCTCAGCTGCTTGATCCTCACACCTTCTGTGCTCTCTCATTCCACACAAGCACAGATCAGGTGAAGGCCTCTCCTCTCATCCTTTGTTCATATGAGTGATTCTCTTTATAATAGGGCTGTCCCAAGCCCCTCCTCTCTCCTCCAAGCTCTTCTGTGGAGTCTCACCTTCACAGAAGTGGTGATTGGTGATTCTCTTCCAGTGTTGCTCATGTTATGTCACTTTGCACTCCCATCCAAAAAGTTTGGTGGGATGCTATTAATATCCACATCTCAGAGGGAAACCTGTAAGGTATTCAAGGGAGGGAAGTGTGTATGTTGCATGCTTTTGCTGTTGCTCTTTAATTCCAGCCTCTCACCCAGATAGGATTTCTGGAGTGTGGAGTGAAAAAAGGAAGGCAGCCTGTCAAACTGCTCTGGGAATGTGTGAATTCCAGTAGCAGGGCTGGAGCAGAGGGAGGGATAGTACTGAAGCTCTGTCAGCCTTTCATTCTTTACAGAAGAACGAAGAGGGAAATGAGATCCCAGGCACAATTTACTGGAGGGCTGTTTCCTAAAATAATCTTGGCATGTAGCAAAATCTGGCTTAGAATACCTTCCTTTCTTCAGTTGATGGATGAATTTTGTATCCTTCAGTTTTGCTCTGATAGCTTTGCTGGACATTGATCTTGGGTCATGATGAGGATATGTGATGTGCACAGTTAGAGTGGACTAACTGGGAAATTATTATTTAGAAATTACTAAATTATTATTTGTAATCAGGTATACAAGGCAGAAGATGTTTTGTGGGTGTGTTACTTTGGTTTTGTTTGCTGAGGCCTACTGTCTTTGATGCAAACTGAGACAGGTAAACAGCAAAGCTGTGGAGCAGCTCTAAAAGCACAGCTGAGGTATCACTCCCTCGTCTTTCATCCTGTGGTACAGGCAGCTGTCAAACTTGTTCTTTGGAAAAAGAAGTTGGTGCCAGATTTTCCCTAATGGGAATGGTGGAAGGCAGAACTGCTGAGGCAGCTCGTGGGTTCTGGGGAGAATGAGAGGCCACCAAAATTGGAGGGAGGATACTAACAGGACAGAGTGAGAAAAAGCAGGGGCATGCAGCTCTCCAGGCAACTGTAAAAGCTGGGGAGCACAGCTCTGCTAAATGCTGAATTCAGAGAGGGTGCTGTGTGATGAGCAGATGATGAGCATGTTTGTCCCTGATAGGAAAACTGTTAATGAGTTAATTACACTGCTTCTCAAAGTGTAACAGACATTTTAAACTGTGACTGTTGGAGAGGACATACAACAAGGCAGTATAGTTTTGGGAAATAGAGAATTCCACCAGTCTCCTCCCTAGTTTGAAGACTTGGACAGCGTTGTCAGCTTGCACCATGGGGGCTGATGTGGTGAGGAGATCAATATGGAAGCAGCATTTCCAGCAGAACGAAGCTCTTAAAGAGCTTTACACAAAGGTTTTAGTGGTAGGAAGATTTTCTTTCTCAGTTGTTTTTATTGATTCCCCTTTGGTAGGGCTGGGGAGACCTGCTTCCCTCCAGTCTGACATCCTCTCTGAGTGGACTGATGTTTCAAGGAGGAGTTTTCAGTGTGCATACAACTGTGCAATGTGATCTAGCTGAATGACTGTAAGCTTTTTATATATGAGCTGGGGAGTGTGTACATGAAACTTCAGTGTTTCCTGCCACAATAGGCTTGAAATGTGGCAGTGCTCTGAAATGTTTTTCCATGAACATCTGTGGAAAATGTCTTGCTCGGATTCTTTCCATTCAAGGCAAAACTTGCTGGCTGCAAGCAGAGACCTCCTCTCTTCTTTCTCCACTCACTGTTGCAAAGGGACTTATTTATTCCATTTGGTTAATGGATCTGAAATGTTGATGTAGAGGCATTTGTTTGAAACTCCCTGAACTGAAACATGAAATGTGGATTTTGCCCACTGAATTATATAAACTGGAAGTGGGGTGGGAGGGCTGGGGTGGTGAGGAGGAGCCTAAAAGGTCATTAGTTTGCAAATATTCAATCAATAGCAGATTGTTCTCTGGAGATATTTTAAGGCTAGAGAGGATTTTCTGAGTTCTGTGGTCTGGTGTTCCGAATAACATGGACCGCTTGACTAATTTCTTAAAATTAATGTCTACTGTATGTCCAGTGGCTGTAAACCAACTAAGTGTATTTATTTGGGGAGCTGGGGGAAGCTGTCCCAGATGAAGACTTCAGTATTCTCCACTGCCTCTTACTGGTTTTCTCAGTCTAGAACAGAGGTTTTGCCATCTCTTTCAAAGGTTGCCCAGCAATGTGAGGGATGAGAGCAGTGGCCAGTACTTGTCTTGGAACTTTGTCTAATTGTATGATTTCTGCTGAAACTTAACCTGAAATCTTGGATGATGTATGGATCCTTTCTTTCAGCCTGGAACATGCCCATCTTCTGTTCCTTGCTGTTCTTCTGAAGCCAGTGTATCAAGACAGTACCTTGTAAGACTTGTGATCTTCCTTTCCCACACTGAAATCTCATTTGTTTTCTGGTCACTTGGAGGTGTTGCTCCAGTGGCAGTGCCTTTGCACTGTAGGGGCTGAGCAGTCTTTTTTTTTTCTGCTCCCTTTTGCCCTTGGCCTTAGCTGAGACAGCCAGAAAAGGTGGGAGCTTGCTTGAGATCAGAGTGCTTATCTGATGCAGGTCTCTGTACAGGTATCTGGTTCAGATGCAGCTGTTTCTTTTAGTACTGAGGCACCTGGTCTCTCTGAAATCTACCTGGTTTATGCTAGCATCACAAATTCTCCTTTAGCATTTGTCCTTTTAATTTTCTATCTCTTTTAGCTTGAACTCAACAACACAGGTTAGTGCTTAGTGTCTCTGCCTGCTATACACACACACACACACAGAGGGATTTCCACAGAAGTGATTTATTTTCCATTCCCTTGAGGGAAGCAGTGAGAAGGAAGAATAATCTTGCATTTACAAATATGAGAGGGAAGTGTTTGGAGCTTGGCTGTGCTCTGAGCTGGCATCCCCTTGTTCCATTCAGCAGAGGGCAGAAAGCTCTGGAGAGGCAAAAATAAAGGACTACTTTAAGGGAAGCATCTCTGTGAAGTCTTCAGCTCTGGATTACATCTGCATGTGAGCTCACTGCATAGCAATGTATTATCATTCACTTTGGAAGAAACTGAGATAAACCAAGAGCTGCTGAAATATGAGCTGAGTATTGATGTTCAACTTGCAATTAAAATGAAATTATGCCCTGCAATGACCCCGAGAGATACTCAGTTTCAGGAAAGGAGAATAGAAAGATTCTTAAAGGAAAGAAACCTTAATCATGGAAATGAATGAAAAGCAATGCAGCAGAAGGCAAGGCAAGGAAGGCTGGTACTTTCCAGCCATTGTTAATGGGCAGGAACATGCTTTGTCATTTTGTGCCTTTGTGCATTAATGTGTAGCTGGAAGTAGAAACCACAGAGTAAACTACTGGGGGCTTCTTCCAGTAACAGTTTAGGAGGCTTGGGGTAAAACCTGTTAGAGAACAGCTCTGGGAAGAAGCAGGGAGAGGGCAGGGGACTGGAACAGTGTGGGTGAAGGAGCTCATTATTTGGAGATAGGTCATAGGAGTCTGAGTTCAAGAGGGAATGATTTGGTGCCAGGGCAGATATGAGTAATATTTTGGAAGACACAGAACTTGAGGGTTGCATCAGTTTTTTTTCTCCTGTTGTGGTCTGTGGTGCTGGTTGATTGCAAGCTGCATACAGTGATTGCTGCCTCCCTGCTAAGTAATGGAGTTGGGCACAGGTTTCTTGGGTGCAACAGCCAGCTCTGGATCTCTGGTTGTCAGTCAGGTTACTTGACCTTTCTCTGCTGTACTTTACTTGCCTGGAAAATAAAGTTGACTCATGTCTGCAGGGATACTATACCTTATTTTTGCAGAGAGGTACTGAATAAAATGCTACTTGAAAAGGCCAAAATGTCATGTAAGACCTAGGTAATTAAAATCTCTTCTGTTGGTAATTTAGATGTTAAATGGCTTCTGGTTGTTATCTCTCCTTTTCCATTTCTTTGTCTTGCAAATTTAAGGTGCTTGGATTCTTGAGTAGGGAAGGCAAGCAGGGAAAAGTGGATGACATTAGGTAAATAGGGCTCATCATTTTTAGAATTTTTCTGCAATATGTAAATCCTTAAATTGAGTAAATTAACTCAATAAACTTGAAATCCTCCTTTCCACCCTGCAGCCTGTTCAATATGAATCTAAGTGCAAAATAATAAACAGAATTTAGTGCAATTTATAACCACTTTTTTTTCCTATCATCAACTTACGTAGAAGAATTTGCAATACACTTCTTAGCTTCAAACTACTTCACTGTAGGATTTGAATCTTGGAGTTTCCTTCCTGGCCTGCATGAAATCAATGATTTGAGCAATAAGATTTGGACAGGCAGAAGAAATTACACCAAACTGGTCCTGGTCATGGAACCTGTTTTTCCTTTAAACACTTCTAGATTTTACACTAGGCATATTTGTGACCTCATGGGAGGTTCTCGGGAGATTTGAAAATGTCTGGAAACATCCTTTGTTGCTCTGGTGCTGTTTTTCACCCAGATGCTTTTCTTGGGTCTGCAACAAAGCAGATGTTCAGTTAGATAAGGTGATGGTTTTGTTTGTAACCCACTAACAAACACTGGTTTACTTATACTTCTGTTTGAGATGAGCATGCAGTCCATTCCTGCTTCTCTCATCCTATTGCTAACAGGTTCAGATGAAACCAGAGTAATGGTTTTTAGGGTGAGGACATAAATCAGACAAGCTATCATCAGGTTAAAAGCACTGATTGGCTGTGTGGTTTTTTAGAACAAACTCAAGAGCAGAAGCCTTCTCCAGAGAATGGTCTGATACATGGTCTTTCCTGACTGAGTGACCCAACAGGCTTTCAGCCTTGTGACATTCAGTGTCTAGGGGTGCTCAGGCTCCACTCTCTTAGTGATTTGTTGGCATGCCAGGATTTGAAGCCAGTGCCCATTGAATGCAGTAGATCCCTAGACTTTCAACCTAGAAATAAGGCCTGAGAAGTCCTGTCTATATACCCTCTGTCTTTCCTTATTTACCCTGCTGAGCAGGGGTAAGGCAGCCCATCCTTAGCCTGTCAAATCTGAGATCATGCAGTTCATCTCCAGCATCTAGCCAGCACAGAGCCTGTTTTGATGGCGTAGAGCATGTCCCATATTCCTGACATGATGTCACCTCACTGCTGGGACTTAGAGTAGACCCAGAGCTGTAGACAGTATCAGGATTATTATAGTGCTGGTTTGCCTTTGACTTGTGCAGCAGACACTGGGTGCTGGGAAGTGCAGGGGTGTTCCTGGCAGAAGTTGACAGTCTCTTTGTGTCTGTTGCTGTGACAGTTCACAGCTGAGACTTTAGTGGTTGCAATTGACTGGAGTGCCCTGGTCCATGATGCCTTTAGTCTCCCTAGGACCTTGAACCTCTGTCTACAGAACTCAAAAGAAAATGATGGAAAATATCTTTTATCTGAAGATTAATAATCAAATAGGCTGTAAGGGGAGTATGCTTTGGGGCAGGGGGGGAACAGGACGAACTGTGTGTGAATGTCAGGAAACAAACTGAACTCAAAGATAAAGAGTTTGGATAGAAGCTGAGTAAACAATCAGATTAATCTCTCCATTTCCCCAGAAAAGGATCCTATCTTGCTGAGCTTAAGTTAGGGCTGCAGCTTGCTCGGGCAACTAATTCTCTGCAGTGAAGTCACTACCTACCACCCTTTTTTTCTTGCTTGGTGTGGTATCTTGCAATCTTTTAATAGAGAGGACTTCTAGTGTCAAAATGAATACATACCTCTGGGATTGTATGTCTACATACTGCCTTTGTGTACAAAGTACAACTGCTTCTGGGGCAGAGAAAAGGGCTGTAAGAAATATTTATAGTATAACAAATGCCAGCACACTGTGCTCAGTGGAAATTGTGGAGAGAATTTTGGAAGCCACAAAAACAATTACTGCATTGTAATTGGAGTTAATTTCTTGGTGTGCTGTGTAGTCTCTGCTGACCAAAACAAATCAGACCCTTGTAGTCTAGAATAGTTTCACCAAAACCAACAGTTCTAACTTCACAACACATCCAAGTTTCTTTCTAGAACTTCAGTTTGGAAAGTGATAAGTGTGCTGTGTAATGAGTTATTAGAATAGCTTTCTGTAGAAACTTGTTGGGAGGTCAAGGGACGAGTGGATGGATTGTCTTGGATTATTTCCTTAAAAGTTCTACATCAAATTATTGTTTGCCACTGATTGTCAGTGGATTTAAAATTTTAAAATCCCTGTACTAGAACAGTAGCATATAAGAATGGAGGAGGACAAATCTTAAACCAGCTTTTCTTTCCTCCCAAAACACCTTTCTAGATTTCTGTTTCTGCCCCAGTGGTAGCTGGGCTGGGCAATGACAGCAGCTAGTGGAGTCTAGGGAGGGTAAAAAGAGTTAGTTCTTAATCTGAGTTCCAAGTTCCTCCTTCAGTTCCCTTTCCTCTTCTCCCAAAGCCATCCTGGAGGGCCACCATTAGCATCAGTTTTTCTCTTACTCGTTCCTTTTTCTTGTTTAGTAGAGAAATCATTAAGAGTGTTCTGATCCATTCTTCAGTTTCTGCCCTATGAAATAGCCAGTACTAGCCATGTTGGCATAGCTGAGAGGTAAAAAATTTGGAGAAGGTTTGTGTTTTACATACCTCAGAAGTAAAACACCACATGTTGTCATGGTGTCTGAGTGTTTCATAACAGCCAAATGGTTTTCATCAGTATCATCACCACTTTGCATCTGAAGGTGTTACTGTACCCTTGGGCTTTGAGACATCTTCTGCAGAAGCAGCTATCTGTGGCAGAGCCTGAAGTAAAACCTACAGATGAGTGTTATCAGATGTACTTACTATATTGTCTGTGTTTCCATTCCATAACAGAACCATCTGCACTGTTAAAATATTAATTTATTTTTTTTTCAAATTTGAATTCTTATTGACAGCCTCAGCTGCAAAAAGCCTGTGCTGCATTGCCCTGAAGACATGAACTCTTGTCCTCTTAGAGGAGTCCCCAGTGGAAGATCAGCTCCTTTTATGCAGGGCAGTAGAAGGCAGATTTGGGCAGCAGCCTCTGTGTTGGGTGCTAGGCCTAGCAGTTTGGGTCCTTTGTCTTAGTGCCAGGAATTAATGGTTAAAAATTGATAACTAATTTGTGAAAACTTAGATGCTTGCTTATCCCTGCTTCAGAGCTCTGTCTCCACGAACCAGCAGAGAGTACTTCAGAAAAACAGAAGAATGGTTTTGGACTCTGAAGGAAAGCCTGTCATGCCTAATTGTGGTTACTCTTTTCTAGGTCCTGTGTTTAATGTCTCGGTGCATTCTGACAACCCCACGATTTACCAGGGTGAGCTGGCAGATTTGCTGTGCATCATCACAACGGAAGGAATGGTGCTTGAGCCAGGTATTTTGGCAAAAATTAGTTTACTTGTCACTTACTTGCCTTCACCAGGCAGAAGAAAAACAGCATTTGCAACCCTATGCTCTTTGAGGTTGGGGGATTGATAACCAGAGCAAGCATGTTTGCTTTAAACAACACAAATTAAAAGAAGGGGTTTTGCTTCACATTCTGAAAGGAGGGGAAAAAAAAGTGTTCTTACTGCTAAACTCCCCTCTGCTTATCTGTACCAACTGATCCCACTGCTGGCAATCTCAGCCTGCAACCACTAGGTGGGCCATGAAAGCTATTTCCATTCCTTTTAATTGGAAAGGACGTTCACTGGCAAAACCTGTTAGGAGATAATTTCATCTCTAAACAAATACTGAAGTCACCTTCATAGTACTGATTGAATTTGAAGCTTAATGGAAATCTAAATGTAAATCTAAAAATTGAAATAATTGAATACTGCAGCCTAAATGCAAAAAAATGAATGTTTACTGCCAATGCCTTCAAAGATGAACCTCCTTTTGTGTGGAGGAAGAAACAAACACAGTACCTAATTGGTGTGAAAAGGATAGTGGACATTTTAAGGCAAATTTTTATGAAGAGCTGAAGATTCAGAGAATTGCTTAAAACCTAGCTGCTTGCCAAGCTTTGCTTGAGCTGCTTGTCATCAAAATACTGTGAGAATAGCTGGTTGCTATACCCAAGATTTGGGTTTGGATTGAGTTTAGTTTTATTTCAAAGTCATTCTTTCTGTACGTTTGAATATAAAAATGTATTTAAAATAGGTCTATAAATTTGTATGTAAATATCAGTGTGTATAACTAAATATAAAGATGTTGTGATTCATGCAAAATTTAAGAATCTACGCATCTGCAGAAGAGGTGCTGTGTAGAAAATATTACTTATAATGTAGTAGCTGATGAGATGAAGTACCAAGCTTAGTAAAGACCCATCACTTTTAAATTCCAAGATGTCTGTTGTACATTAAATCTTAGTGTACTGGGGAAGCAATTTAGTAGATTACAGTTGTGTGCTGCCTGTGAAAAAATGATAGAAGTCTGTAGATTGTATTATTGAAATGCTTGGTAGGGAGGAAAAGCTGAGTAAACTTTATTGCTGTCAAAAAATTCACAGCCTGGATATTAGATGCAGTAAGCAGCAGTGTATGCCTGGGTGTATATCTCAGTTTGTCTTGCAGTTTCTGCTCAGCAGGAAGCCTAAGTTGATGTGCCCAAAATTTTATGGGTATTGTTGTAAGGCAGTACCCAAAGTGTTTGGCTGCCTTTGCAAAGCAGTGATTGCTGGCAGGGAGCAGCTGCTGCTTCTGCTGGTGTTTGACACCTAAGCTTAGGGTTGCCTCCTGAAAGAGGCCTCAGCATCCCTGACTCACTTAAAACCTTGAAGTGAGGCCACTTATTAACAGTGGTGCTCTCCTCTTGGTGCTCCACTGCAGTGGGCTTAATTATGTTTTGTTTGTGTATCTGGTAGCTTGGGACTGGGAGAAGCACTGACACAGGGTAAGGATAATGGAAAGAACCAAAGTAAAAAGCTGCCCTCTTTGAGGAGCTGCTCATCAGCAAAGTTAAGTTTTAACTGGGCAACTCCTTAAGTTCTGGTATGTCTGCTGAATTGATAGATGATGCCTGGAGCTGGAAATGATATTGTTTCCAGTGGTCATGAACAGCCAGTGCAGAGGTTTTTTAAATGTCAGCACTGTAATCAGTTCCATTCCATAGCTGGGTAATGTCATCTTGAATGTGGCAGATCTCTGCCTCCATGGTTTGTTTGAGGTTTTATTTCTTGTGTTGATTTTGAGTTTCTTTTTGAGTTTGTAATGGGGCAGATGAGGCACAGGCAACAGATAATGACAAGAACAGAGTGAGTTGTGGCCCTGTGACAGGTTTTGAGGGAACCTTTTGGTCCAGAGACTCCAGTTGTTGAGTGAGCAGGACTTGGGGCCTAACCAGCCATGCTGTGTTGAGAAACCCCATCTGGGCCTTTTGTATGTGCCTGAGAAACTGGCCCCTCTCCAGTCCTTGACATTCCTCTGGATGAGACCAGCAGAAAAGCTGCAGGGAACAGCTGGAAGCTATGCAACAGCTGTAGGGTGCACAGACTTCCATTGTCAGTCTGCCTTCTTGGCCTTGAGAGACACAGGGGACTTAGGACGCTGTGGTACTGGAGCAGGTTGGCTGAAAAGGGCTTTAAGGGCTCATATGGTAACAAACTTATGTAGTTCCTCAGTCTACCCATATTCCCCTGTACCCCATCTCTGACCTGTCTCTATGCTGGGTCAGCATCACAATTTATTTCAACTAGAATGGAGAACTCAATTTTCAAATGTGTGTCAAACATTAGAGAGATTGAAAGTGACAGGGCTGTTTCATCCCAGGGGGGAAATGAGGCATGTTTTTAGAGGAAGCCTGGACCAGGTAATCAGAAACAGAACATGAGTTCCCAGCATCTTCTATTAAAAAAAGAACAGATGACAGTAGTACAGACATGGCCTTTGTATTTGAGAATGTGATGAGCATGGACAACAGAGCAATTGCATTTGACTTTCTTTTGAGGAATATGATGGATTTCAAAGGCCATCTACTCTTCTGGTATCAGACCTGATATACAAGGCTGTTTTGGGCCCTCTTGTGAGTAAAGAAGGATAGGGGAATTTCACAGGATATCTTGTTAAATGCACATCCAGACCGTTTTGAACACACTTGATATGCCAGCCAGCAATACCCTTGTACACACACAGGCAATCAACTTTGGAAGCACACACATGGTTTAGTATATATGCTCCCTGTAGTAAGTTGTCAGGTGCCATCTCTTCTCCCTCTTGATATGCACAACTGGAAAACTAAAGTACTTCCAAGGAGTTGAGGAAAAGTTAAATGACCTTTTGTCAGTACTCTTCCTTGTTTCAGATAGACTGATCCATCTGTTTCTAAAAGCATTACTTAGGGGTTGGACCCTTTAGTGGTAGGGGCAGTTCACAATACTCTGTGCGTGTGTTTGTGTACACACTGTGTGGGAAATTTTCAAGAATGGAAAAGGTTTTGGCATGACTGCTGCATGCTTTAATTTCCTCTGCTTCTTTGAGACCCTTCTGAAACTGCAAGTGTATTACTAAGCTCAGTACATGGCAGCAACTGCTCCATCTAAAGAAGTGCTCCTTTGGCTTGGCAGCTGTGGTTGGTGTTTTGAATTGATATGAGGGGAGTATGTGTGTGTCAGGGGGGAATAGTAGTTCTTCTGTGCCCTCAAGATATAAAAGCTGCTTCTGATATTTCTGTTGAATACACATTTTCACAAACGATCTCTCTAGACTTTCCAGATCACCCCTTCTTGGGCTATGTGCTTAGAGATTTAAAAGTATTACTGTGCCTGAAAGGAGATGGTTGTTTTTTATCTGCTTCAGACAGACCCAGTGGGCACTCCGGAGAATTTAACAAAACCAGCTTGTTTACCTCTTGTATGGCTTGAAGTGGATTGCTCAGCTCTCTAGGAAGCCCTATTCAACCTCATTTAAATGTAGTAAACAAAAAGGGTCTCAAATTTGTGATTCAGCACTGTAACAAGATGCTGAGAGTGCTCCATTCTAAGCAGTGGAAGTGTATGGTTCCTAAGAGCTGGTCTAGAAATAGGATTCCCTGGTTTTTTGAGGAGTGATTGGCCAGGAAGGTTGCTAAGACCCAGACAGCTTAGTCCTGTGTGTCAAATTGAAATGTGCATAAAGATGTGCTTTACATGTTGATGATCCTCACTGAGGAGGGGAAGAAGCACAGCATTACTCTTACACTGCTCCCAGAGCTCTGAATTGTCCAGCTCCCAGTGCTTTATATTCCTTTATGAAAGCAGCTGAGTTGCATGACCTGGGGGCACTGAGGTCTTCATGGCCTTCTAAGCTTGACACTGGGATGTTATACTTTCCTGTAATGAGGGGTACTTGTCCAAGTGTTCCACATTACATACAGCATTGAGGGGCACGGACAGAACTGGTGAAAGAAACCTTTTTAGTGTTAAGTCTTGGGATTGGGTGTTTTGTAGACTGGAAACAAAATTTATGATAGTGACTTGTCAACACTGATGCAAGTTGTGTGGAATGGCACAGATGGTTTTGGGAAGCCTAGTGTGTGACCTGTTTTATAGACATAAAACTACATGTTTGTTAGCTCTTGGGAGCTGCTAGGCATAGGCACTGACCTCTAGATAGCACCTGATTTATGTTTTGGCTATGCTAAATTTTCCTGTGTTTTTATTGCATGAAAAACAGAGATATATTGAAATGAATCAGATGACTTTGCTGTGTTAAGCTATTTCAAGGAGGATAGTGACAAAGAGTACTTGGAGCCAAATCCTCCCTCTGCCTGTCTGTAGTGAGTCACTAATTGCACACTGTGTATGCTAACTAATAAAATATGTTGGCATAATACTGCTGTCCCATGTTGTAATTACAGAAGATGGATTCAGCTATTTCAAAATGACAGCAAGTGCCTACACTCATCTTTGTATGAAGGGAACCTCAAATTAACTGAGACTGGAAAGAAGGAATTCTTCAAAGGTAGCAAATTGCCTGGGAATCTGAAGGGTATATATTTTTAAATCAAAATGTATTGCTTGACCCTTTTTTAGCAAGTGCAGTGGTGTGTGCAGGGTAGTTGGACTTAGCCTGGGAGATGGCCATGTGCTCCTGCAGTACCTGGAAACACGAGCTAATGGCAGTGCTGATCATCTTTGGAAGGAGCTGGTTGCTCCCAACGTGCCTGCCCACGGAGCAGGGCTGTTACCGTATTTGGCGTGAACAGGCAGCAGAGGCAGAGTAGTTTATAGAAACAGATCTCTCTCCAGCAGGGGCCGTGTTTCCCTCAGACAGTTGGATGAGTACACAAAGCAGAGGTCAAAGTTAGGTTCCATTAACTGAACGTGTATTTATGGGAACAGTTATTAACTTTGCTTTCAAGGGAAGCAGTCTGAGTGCTGTGCTAAGTAACTAACATTTGTAATGGGATAGGCAGAGTGGTTGTTGTGAGGGATGTTCTGTTTGACCTGTGCTGAGCCCCATGTAGGACTAGGAGACCTGCTCAGGGCTTCAAAACAGACTAGGTGCTCTCTTGAGGTCCTGTGCTGTCACATAGCAGGCAGTGCACAAAACTGGCTGCTGTCCCAAAGGAGTTTGGTCAGCCAGTGTCTCTGATCTGCTTTCTCAATTTTCTGCAGTTTTTGAAGATAAAACCAGTGCACCTTACAAGGGAGTTAAGCCACATGCTGTTTGGGGTGTAATTTTGTCTGCAGTAAGGGGGAATGCTGTACCTGGCTAGCTGATACTATATGCTAGGATGAAGTAGCAAAGCTGAAGATGTCCCTTCACTTTACCTAAAAATATTATTTTAGGATTTCCTTCTTTCCTGAAGTGTTAGCTTGCCTGATAGAGGCTTAAAAATAATCTTCACTTGTATTTGTAA
The DNA here is from genome assembly GCA_025447755.1 of Corythornis vintsioides. Classification (NCBI taxonomy): domain Eukaryota; kingdom Metazoa; phylum Chordata; class Aves; order Coraciiformes; family Alcedinidae; genus Corythornis; species Corythornis vintsioides. The sequence continues at coordinate 57,341 of JAOEGS010003441.1, forward strand.
AGTACAGTAGCAGGTTTAGGGCTTTAATTTTTCCATTAACCTAAAGGTTGAATGTAAAAGTTTAGAGAAAAGTAAACTCAATTAGATGAAAAATCAATTTTAAATTTCAGGTTGCTAATACTGTATTTTTCAGAAATCTCAACACTAGCAAATGGAGGTTTGCTGTATCACCAATATCAGCAGGACTGCCTTAGGTGTGAAAAGGTTAAGCTCTGTGTGCACACACATCAGCAGTACCCAAAACTCAGGACAGAACCAGTAACCTCTGTTTCCAGACTGGGCCCCTCAGTTTGCTAGGACAGAATGGTTTCACCTGTTGATGAACCAAGTGAGCAGGTTTTCCCATGTTTGCTCTGGGTCATGCCAGGTGTCAGGCTCTGTGACAGGTGTTGCTGCACTCACGTTAGCAAAGAATAGCAGTGGATTTTGAAGTAGATACTCAGCTACATCAACCTAATAGGGTTAAGAATGAGATCTGCTAATGGGATCCACAGGATTTTGCAGGAATGCAGGAAGAGCTGGGTGTGCTGATGAATGCTGACTACCTGTCAGCTATGTTAAATGCAGTAGGAATGGCAAATCTGGTTTACAGACTACTTCCTTGGGTTGTAAAACTTGCACAAGGCATGATGCCTGATTATGTGTGACAGTAACCCACAACTCTGGGGAAAAAAAAAAGTTAAAGCACCATGCTCAGTCTCAGCTTCTGCATGCTTTATACTTTTGTAGGTGATGTATTGTGCTCTGTGTGGAATCTGTATTCTTTTAGGCAGACTAAGTGTGAGGAAGAGGCCTTCAGGAAAAAGCCTTCTGACTTTGTGGTTGTGTAGGCCCTGCATGAAGATGGTGATTGCAAATCACTCTCTGCTAGCAAACGCCTACTAGTTCCACTCTCCTTTTGACATAGTTCCAGAGCTTATGACACGAGGTCTGCTTGGTGAAAACTCATATTGGAGATTAAATAGAAATTGTAGGCTAGCAGGCAGAAAAGGAGGAAATCTTTGTTCTCCTGGCAGTAAGTCACCCTTTCTGTGCAGCTCCATTCTTCCCATCAGTGTATTTCACTGCAGTTTACTGCTTGAATCTGCCTAGAATGGACATGTTCAGGGCACACTCTTTTTTCTTTTTTTTTTCTTTTTTTTCTTTTTCTTTTTTTTTTTCTTTTTTCTTTTTTTCTTTTTTTCTTTTTTTTCTTTTTTTTCTTTTTTTCTTTTTTTTCTTTTTTCTTTTTGTCCTTCTTCTTTTTGTCCTTCCTTCTTCTTTTTGTCCTTCCTTCTTCTTTTTGTCCTTCCTTCTTCTTTTTGTCCTTCCTTCTTCTTTTTGTCCTT